>QJPP01000489.1:0-113270 GCA_003996215.1 Jaltomata sinuosa | reverse complement strand
TATTGCGACAAGCTGGTCGGCGTAGGAAGGAACGAGAAGTTGAGGATGAAACTGTTCATTCGAAGTCTGTCAGGAGAAGCTCTAACTTGGTACACTCGCCAAGACCCTCGCAAATGGCGTGATTGGCAAGAAATGGCCGAAGATTTCATGAGTCGTTTCAGGTTTAATACCAAAATCACTCCAGACAGATTCTCACTTGCTAACATACAAAAGAAGCCATCTGAATCATTTCAAGAATATTCATGGAGATGGAGGACCGAGGCTGCTCGGATCCAGCCCCCACTTGACGAAAATGAACTCTCTAAGTACTTTATCCGAGCTCAGGAAGGCGTCTACTTCGACAAAATGATGTCAATGATGGGCCAAAAGTTCGCTGACCTGGTCAAGATGGGAGACTTTATTGAGGAAGGTATTAAGTCCGGAAAAATTCAGTCTATGGTCGCACTGCAAGCCGCAAGTAAGGCCATATAGTCAGGTTCCATTGGTGGTATCAAGAAGAAGAAGGAAGACATCTCAGCCGTCACACCTTACTACCAGCACGGAGGATCATCCTACCGATACCCTAACAACTCCCAAATTATCGCACATGTTCCAGTATATAGTACCCAGCCACACTATAATCCACCTCGAGCTCCAGCACACCAAACTCCACCGAAGCCGTATGCCCCTGTCCAAGCTCCAGTTCACCAAAATAGGCCAGCATATGCACCAAGACCACGTCCTAATTTTGAAGCCAGAAATACCCGCACCTACACTCCTATTGCCGAGCCTTTGGCTCAATTATTTGAAAGGTTGAGGGTAGCAGGTTTGGTGCAGCCGATTGAGGGAAGAATCCCTGATCCGATACCACAAAGCTTCAATGGAAATAAGCGATGTGCATACCACTCGGGAATCCAAGGACATGACACGGAGGAGTGTTTTAGCTTGAAGAACCAGATCGAGTCTCTTATCAGAAAAGGAGTAATTAAATGCACCGATACTCCTCCAAATGTGAACAACAATCCTCTACCAGATCATGATAATCGAGGAGTCAACATGATTACCCTGGAGGAAGAGTATGACCTGGAAGGGAATATCGTGCCTATCTGGAACACAGAAGAAGTTGCCGCCACATCTCCAGCGCAACCCTTTATCACAGTTCAGTTGAGAGAACCTTTGACTATTCAAACCTACCTGCCAAGAGTTGTGGTAACCACTATAGCCGCTGGAAAACCTGACTATGACACTAAAGCAGTCCCATGGGACTATCGGACGGAAGCCAAAGGCAAGATGATAGACGCTGCTGTGGCTCACGGAATGACTAGGTCGGGAAGGTGTTATACCCCGGAGGATCTAAATCGAGGGGTTCCCGGGAAAGAACAAAATCCAAAGAAGAATGTTACTGATGCAGAAGCCACAAAATTTTGGAAGAAGATGCAGTCTAAAGATCACTCAATCGAGGAACAACTAATGAAGACACCAGCCCACATTTCCATTATGTCCTTGCTAATGAGTTCTGAAGCCCATAGGAACGCTTTGGTACAAGTTCTGAGCGGAGTTAGCATACCAAAAGAAACTACAAGTGACACATTGGCTGCAACAATTGGGAAAATGGTGGAAGTGAACAAAATCTCTTTCCATGATGATGAATTACCAGCAGAAGGGGTTGGCCACAACAAAGCACTTCACATTGCGGTCAAGTGCTGTGATAAGATCGTGACTAGAGTTTTGATCGACGACGGTTCTGGATGCAACATTTGTCCTTTCACCACATTGAGAGATTTAGGCGTGAATATGGGAGAGATAAGGGAAAGTCGTGTGAAGGTGAGAGCTTTTGATGGCGCGCAGAGAAGTGTCATTGGAGAAATTTATCTCACATTGCAAGTGGGTCCAGCTGAATTCCCCATCTTATTTCAAGTAATGGATATGTCGTCCAACTACAACTTATTACTAGGAAGGCCATGGGTCCATATGGCAAGAGCAGTTCCCTCCACGCTTCATCAGTGTGTGAAGTTCGAGTGGGGTCGCACCGAAGTTACAATTCACGGGGAGCTCAGTCACCCCATCTATTCCGTGAATTCTGTTCCAATCACCGAAGAATTGGATGGAGCCGCTTTCCATGCTCTGGAGATCATGCAAGCCGTAAGAATTGATGAGAAGGTAGAGCCTGTAAAGATAGAGATGTCAAGAGCAGCGAAGATGGTTGCGTCAGAGATGTTGAAATATGGGTATAAACCAAAGACAGGGCTCGGACCTAAGGCTGACGGTATAATTGAACCAATCCAGCTAAAACATCAGAAAGGTACCGCCGGGCTAGGGTATAAGCCTGCTTCAGGAGGAGTCCACAGTGCAAAGTTTGGGGCAGTAGTGTTTGTGCCAGGACAAGTCCTAATCCCAGATGAAGCAGTTGATGAAGACGTCATTGAGGGAATAGGAAATCTATTCGTGGCCATGACCGACGATGGACTGGAGAAAGACATCAAGAAGCTGACCATCCGTGATGCCGAGCCTGGAGAAGTCTTGCAGAACTGGACCATCAGCCCGTCCCTGTTTCGACAAGAGTCCTGGTAGTGTGGAAACGTAGTTTTATCTCAAAATGTTTCTGCATGATCAATTGAGGCTTGAATCATGCCTAAGCCCTTTTTGCTACTTGCCTCTTCTGAAAAGCTGGACTGCTTTTTAATAAAAAGTCTTTATTTTTCTTAAAATTTATCTTTCGACTATTTAAAATAACTATTTATCTTTACTCACCTTTCATACTTTTCAGCGCTAATATTAGTAAAAATCATCGTACAACGGTTATGACATGTAACGAATCCATTGAGAAAAGTACGAGTCATGAGCAGGACTATAAAGAATACGATGAAAGCATGATGCCTGAAAATCTACCTCAGGAGATCGAACAACTTGAAAGTCAGAAAAAGCCCAACATGGAGGAAACCGAGGTTGTCAACTTGGGAAATGAAGAAATAGTGAAAGAAGTATGAGTCAGCATACACTTGGAAGACGAAAGAAAGCAAGAATTGATTGAATTGATCAAACAATATGTTGATGTGTTTGCTTGGTCCTACGATGACATGCCAGGATTAAGCACCGATATCGTCTCACACAAGCTGCCGACTGATCCTTCTTGCCCGCCTGTGAAGCAAAAGACTAGGAAGTTCAAGCCTGATTTGAGTTTAAGAATCAAGGAGGAGGTAACTAAACAGATCCAGGCAAATGTTGTGAGGGTTACTAATTACCCCACATGGTTGGCCAACATCATGCCAGTGCTAAAAAAGGATGGGAAAATCAGGATATGTGTAGACTATCGGGATCTTAATAAAGCTAGCCCCAAGGATAACTTTCCTCTCCCAAACATTCATATACTCATCGACAATTGTGCAAAGCATGAGTTGCAATCGTTTGTCGATTGCTTTGCAGGATATCACCAAGTCCTGATGAATGAAGATGATGCGAAGAAAACAGCATTTATCACTCCATGGGGAGTATATTGTTATAGAGTGATGCCATTCGGACTCAAAAATGCTGGCGCAACCTATATGAGGGCCATGACTACCCTCTTCCATGACATGATTCACAAGGAGATTGAAGTGTACGTAGACGATGTCGTTATCAAGTCCAAGAAGAGTTCAGACCACCTACAGGATTTACAGAAGTTCTTTGAGAGGTTGCGGAGATACAATTTGAAATTGAATCCAGCAAAGTGCGCATTCGGAGTTCCCGCCGGAAAGCTACTGGGTTTCATCGTCAGCAGGAAAGGCATAGAATTGGATCCATCAAAGATCAAAGCGATTCAAGAGTTACCTCCCCCAAGGACCAAGAAGGATGTGATGAGTTTCTTGGGGAGACTCAATTACATCAGTCGTTTCATAGCTCAGTCTACAGTGATATGTGAACCCATATTCAAGTTACTAAAGAAGGATGCCACCAGAGATTGGACGGAGGAATGCCAAAGAGCTTTTGACAGAATCAAGGAGTACTTGTCCAACCCGCCAGTATTGGTTCCACCAGAGCCCGGAAAACCATTGCTGCTGTATCTATCCGTCATGGATGGAGCATTTGGATGTGTATTAGGACAACACGATGACACGGGAAAGAAAGAGCAAGCTATTTACTACTTGAGCAAGAAGTTTACACCATACGAGGCAAGATATACCTTGTTAGAACGAACGTGTTGCGCCTTGACTTGGATTGCGCAAAAGTTGAGGCATTACCTGTCGGTATACACCACGTACTTGATCTCAAGAATGGATCCACTCAAGTACATCTTTCAGAAACCGATGCCTACAGGGAAATTAGCAAAGTGGCAAATTTTGCTGAGTGAGTTCGACATTGTGTACGTGACACAGAAGGCCGTCAAAGGACAAGCTTTGGCCGATCACCTCGCAGAAAATCCGGTGGATAAAGATTATGAACCGCTCATGACTTACTTCCCCGATGAAGAAGTGTTTTTTGCAGGAGAGGATATCTCAGAGTCATATGATGGATGGAGATTGTTTTTCGATGGAGCATCAAATTTCAAAGGAGTCGGAATTGGAGCAGTCTTGGTTTCAAGAACGGGACAGCACTACCCAATCTCAGCCAAGATTAGATTCCCTTGCACAAATAACATGGCAGAATATGAAGCATGTATTCTCGGACTTAGGATGGCTGTGGACATGAACATCAAAGAGCTTTTGGTAATAGGTGATTCTGACCTATTGGTTCATCAGGTACAAAGAGAATGGGCCACCAAGAATGTCAAGATCCTTCCTTATCTGGAATGTGTAAAGGAGCTGAGCAAAAGGTTTACAAAGATTGAGTTTAAACATGTCCCCCAGGCTCAAAACGAGTTCGCTGATGCTTTGGCTACTCTTTCCTCAATGATCCAACACCCGGATAAGAATTACATCGACCCTATTGAAGTGGAGATACGTGACCAGCACGCATACTGTTTTCACGTAGATGAAGAGTTTGATAGAAAGCCATGGTACCATGATATTAGAAGGTTGCTCGAAGCAGGAGAATATCCAGAAAATGTCGACAGCAAGCAGAAGCGGACTTTAAGGAGAATGGCCAATCATTTCTTCCTTAACGGCGAAATCCTGTACAGGAGAACCCCGGATTTGGGATTACTAAGGTGTGTCGATGCAACAGAAGCGACAAGACTGTTAGAGGAAGTTCACGCAGGGACGTGTGGACCCCACATGAATGGATTCACTTTGGCAGAGAAGATTTTGAGAGCTGGATACTTTTGGATGACTATGGAGAGGGATAGCATCCGATATGTACAAAAGTGTTATCAGTGTCAAGTTCATGGCGACTTCATACGAGTTCCGCCAAACGAGCTCAATATGATGGGGTCCCCATGGCCATTTGCTGCTTGGGGCATGGATATAATTGGACCCATAGAGCCTCCCGCATCAAATGGACGCCGTTTTATCCTGGTAGCTATCGACTATTTCACAAAATGGGTTGAGGCTTCAACGCACAAGGCAGTAACTAAGAAGGTGGTAGCAGATTTCTTCCGAAATAACATAGTTTGTCGTTTTGGAATTCCGGAATCAATCATAACAGACAACGGAACCAATCTTAATAGTGATCTCATGAGAGAGACTTGTGAAAGGTTTAAGATCTCCCATCGGAACTCCACAGCATATCGACCACAAATGAATGGAGCAGTCGAGGCCGCAAACAAGAATATCAAGAGGATCCTGAGGAAAATAATAGATAGTAACAGAGAATGGCATGAGAAACTACCATATGCTTTGCTCGGTTATCGCACCACAATCAGAACATCCACTGGTGCAACCCCCTACATGTTGGTCTACGGTTCGGAAGCAGTGATACCCGCTGAAGTGGAAATACCTTCTCTAAGAATCATCCAAGAGGTTGGTCTGGAAGACGCGGAATGGGTTCGTAGCAGGATTGAACAGTTGATGCTCATTGATGAGAAGAGACTGGATGCAGTATGTCACGGCCAACTCTATCAAAACAGAATGATCAGAGCGTTCAACAAGAAAGTCAAGCCTCGACGATTCACGTCGGGGCAATTAGTATTGAAGAAAATATTCCCTCACCAAATTGAAGATAAGGGGAAATTTGCGCCAAACTGGCAAGGCCCTTACATGGTTCACCGAGTGCTCTCAGGCGGAGCAGTAATCTTCGCAGAAATGGATGGCGTCGTGAGCACAAAGCCGATCAATTCAGACGCTATCAAGAAGTATTACATTTGAAGACAGAGGGACTAGTTGTTTTTTCCTTGTACTTTTCACATTTTTCTCTAATGTAACAGAACTACGTATTAGCCTGACTTCCCACGGCGGGATACGTAGGCAACCCACATCGGGTCCGGTTTCCCTTAGAAAAACCAAAAACATCATCTTTCATATATTCAGAACTACGATTGACCTGACTTCCCTCGGTGGGATACGTAGGCAATCCTCGTCGGATTCGGTCCCTCCATATTTTTCATTTTCCATATTGTACTTGAACTACGTTCTGACCTGATTCCGTTTGGATACGTAGGCAGCCTGAGTCAGGCTCGGTCATTGCACTTCATATTTTCCATTTTCCTAATGTATTTGAACTACGTTCTGACCTGATTCCGTTTGGATACGTAGGCAGCCTGAGTCAGGCTCGGTCAATGCATTACATATTTTTCATTCTTCTTTGATATCCCCGAACTACGTACAGACCTGATTCCCATTCGGGGATACGTAGGCAACCCTAAAGGTTCGGTCATACCCTTAGGATAAACCTCCCCCCCCTTTATTTATACCTTCAAGTGATCGCAACATCTACAAAAGGATAGAGAAGCGTCACCAGAAGCCAAAGCTACGAGAAGAGTACACTTGGACATCCTCAACAAAGGGGAAAACTCGATTGGATTTCGGAACATGTCATAATCTAAGGAACGATGACTAATCACTATATATATGCGCCTAGTATACACAAAATATACTTATTTTCTAAAAATATATATACATATTTTCAAAATATTTCACTGCCTTTCCACCTACCGAGCCTTCGAAATAGGAAGTCGCGAGCAACCAAGGAGGTTTTGAAGGGATCCACCATACCGAGTCTCTGGGATAGGAAATCACGAGCGGCTGATGAGATTTTGTAGAAATCTAGTGGCAAGGCCAGGGTCCGCAAGCTGACAAAAATCAACACCCCTCCCAAAACTAAGAATTTTCCTTTGAGCGCAGGGAAACAGGAGTCAAGACAGGATGATGTCAAGTCAAGCTCATGGACATGATCGGAGAAATCTTTCGGCTATCCCGACACCATAAGCCGAATATTCTTCCCCAATTCTATATTTAAAATACTGTATCCCGATTCTTACAATTCTTAAAGAGTTTTCATCTATGTTTTTGCAGGTGCGTGCGAGATCCGGATCAAGTATCGAAGACAGAGAGCTCTCATAGGAAAATAGGATAGTTTATCTCTTTCCAAATAACTCCGCCAATCGGAGATTGCCATCTAATTGCGTCAAATAACTCCGCCGATCGGAGAATGCGGACTGACTTCATCAAACTCCGCCGATTGGAGTTTGTACATAGGCAAACAAAACGATGCTCTGCTGATTGGAGCTTGTATATAAGCAAACAAAACGACGCTCTGACGATTGGAGTTTGTACATAGGCAAACAAAACGATGCTCTGCCGATTGGAGCTTGTATATAAGCAAACAAAACGACGCTCCGCCGATTGGAGTTTGTACATAAGCAAACAAAACGACGCTCTGACGATTGGAGCCTGTACATAAACAAGCAAGCGACGCTCTGCCAAATCAGAGAAATGTATATTAGCAAGCAAAACATACTCCGCCAATCGGAGGCTGCATCATAGCAAGCATCATCATAACTCCATCAATCATAAGCATGCATGCCATCAACATCCTCATTTTGCATTAAAAATCACGCCCACCCTCTAATGCGGGTATTTACATTCAAGTACATTTTACAGGCGCCCACCTTCTAATGCGGGTATTTACATTCAAGTACATTTTACAGGCGCCCACCTTCTAATGCGGGTATTTACATTCAAGTACATTTTACAGGCGCCCACCTTCTAATGCGGGTATTTACATTCAAGTACAGGCGCCCACCTTCTAATGCGGGTATTTACATTCAGTACATTTTATAGGCGCCCACCTTCTAATGCGGGTATTCATTCAAAGCTCCGGCACACAAACCGGAGTATGCATCAGGATCTTGGTACACAACCCAAGATTCTATTTCATTAACGCTTCGGCACACAAACCGGAGCATGCATCAGGATCTTGGTACACAACCCAAGATTCCATTTCATTAACGCTTCGGCACACAAACCAGAGCAGGCATCATAATCTTTCTTTTCCAGCAAGTACACAATCTTGCATCCCCAGCGTCTCACAGCTCGACATTGGGGCAATGTTGAAAGAGACATTGGGAATATCATTGCCCCGCCAGTCAAGAGGCTTTATTTTACAGCATTGCCCCGCCAGTCGAGAGGCTTTATTTTACAGCATTGCCCCGCCAGTCGAGAGGCTTTATTTTACAGCGTTGCCCCACCAGCCGGAGGCTTTACTTCCCAAGATTATTTCACCTACAGTACATCCACTCCAAAAAACAGAGACGTCAACAATCGTTTGGATATCTACACACTACTCTTTACATTACAATTTTAATTTACATTTTTTAGCCTCAACAGGTACTTTGTAACCCCTTTTTACCTGTTTTACAGGATGACATACTACAACGTGGAACTAGCTCTAGGCAACGATTGAGGCAATGCTTGATGAGGAATACCAAACTCACAAGCCAGAGTTTCAAGACTGGCACTCCGACTCCAATTCCTACAATCAGTTATCCATATTTCTAAATCAGAGTACACCTGCTCTCACAAGCATCAATACCCCTTTAATTATCTCCTAGAGTTCCCACTAGAGGATATTAAAGGGACTACCCCCATCCAGCAATTCGACGTGATCTTATGGGGATGCGAGATGCGCCTAGTAGAGTCTCGTTTATGGGTGTGTTGTGCACCACATTTATAATCGGGAGGCTGTGAAAGTGCACCCATTTTGAAAAGATTATTGTCATCTAGCAAATGATCTACCGGCATTTCCATAAAACTCTTTCCAAGCTCAACTAAGAGACCAGTGTCAACCATAAATCGTACACTGGGGCAAATTTTGAGGACTGCCTCAAAATTTACCATAATCCTCTATTCAGGAATACGACCGGCCTAATTCCCATTTCCTTAGGGATACGTAGGCAGCTCGACTTCGAGCATGGCCGTACCCACTCCATCCGTGCCAAAATCATCTTCCCCTTTTACCGCAAAAAATACCAGTGTCGAAATAAAACCAACACTGGGGCAAATTTTGAGGACCTCTCAAAATTTTTGAACTACATTGGCCTGATTCTCGTGAAACCCGAGATATGTAGGCAACTCGGAGACCAGAGTTCGGTCGAATTCATAATGACAATAACCTTTCTCTTTCTAGGTACGACCTTTCCAAAAATTTAATTTTTTCCAGTCAGGACAAAATTGGCTTTACGTCAACATCTTCGCCCAAAGACTCTTTCATCATCTCTGTTCGAAGAGGGGCAAGTTGTTGACACCCAATTTTGGCCCTCCTTTTTTCCATAATTAATTTTTATATGCTTCTTAATCCCGAGGACTTTTCCAAAATGATTTTCTTATTTTTATATTAATTTTTTATAAATTTTGGCACCAATAATCATTTTTTAAAATGATTTCCTTTACTTTTGTAATGGTAATTACTAATAATATTGTATCTTATAAATCACCCCAAAAATATTTTATAATTTATTCTTTTAACAAGATATTGGTATAGTAACTTTTATTTCAAACTCTAAATGAAATTTTGTCGTATCGCTATAACATTTCCTAAATATTGTTCTATCGATTGAGGATTGCAATTACGCGTATCAAAATTATGTTTAAGTCAGCTATATGTATTTGAAAATTAATTGGGATGAAAGAAAGCATCGTTAAATTAATTAAGTGGAAAAAATGATTAGGGAAGATTACATTTTTCCTACAAACTAATGTATTTACCAAATTTTGGGCCAAACCCTTATTTGTTGCAGCCCAAAACTCCTAGCCCACTACCCAACCGTCTGACCCAGCCCAAAGCACCCCCGACCCGGCCCAAATTCCCAACTAAACCCACCCCTAATTCACTCTCTCACCCCCACTTCGTCCAAAACCAAACAGACCCCTCCTCTTTCAACAAAACCGACGAAACCAACACCCCCAAACCCTTTTCTCACCGCCTCACCACCAAAGACCCGCCGGATTTCGCTTCGTACCGGTGGGCAAACGGTGACGGCGCCTCTCCCGTCACCTCACGGGGTCTTTTCCCCTTTTTCGGAGGTTTTACAACCTCGAAAAAGACCACCGCCGCTGGACCGCCGGATAATAGTAAAATCCGGTGGCCTTCTCTCCTCTACTCCTCCACCTTTATAGCCATCCCCTCACCTTTTTGTCAACTCGAAACAAAGCTGAAAAAGCTCCCCCCACCGCCGACTGCAGACCTCGGAAAAGAGGAGACCCAGCCATTGCCCGACGGTCCGAGCTCCACACCTCCGACCCGTCACTGTCTATTTCAAATCAACCTGAAAAAAAGGGTAAGCATCTTCTTTTTTCTCTGATTTTCATCATTTCCTCTTGCAACTTGGCTTTCCAAGAATTCAAAATTTGAATTCTTGGAAAGAACGTTGGAGCCCTCAATTTTCGGCTATAAAAGGAACCCTTGGGTTTCAACCAAAATGGGGAGAAGGATTACGGGAAAAAAAAAAAAAAAGATTACGAAGAAGAAATCACAAAAAAACAGGAATTAATCACCAAAAAAGGGGATTAAAAGGAGTTAGATCCGAAAATAATCACAAAAGAGCTCACCAAAATTACTTACCCTTCTTCCTACTTAAATTATACATATATTATTTTATCACAATTACATTTACGTACATAATACTTTCTTTCATATCCAATGCATGTTCATTTTTACCTTACGAATAAATGTCTTCTTTACATGAAAACAAATAATTCTCGTTCTCTACTCAAGTTTTCAAATTCTCTCTTACATGAAATATATTTATGAAATAAATATGATTTTCTTTATATTTTTCTCTACTACCGGTATACTTATTTCCTACATTTTTTACTTGTCCAAATCCTTTTAAATAATAAACTTTTCACATGATTTCTTATATTTTAAATTTACATACATCACCTTTATTCTCTTTCAATAAACATGTCATAAACTTTTTTCCCAAAAACTCTAAAACCACATATATTTCTTACTTTACAAAAAGTATATTTGTATAAATAACATTCTCATTTCTTTTACATAGCCCTTTTTAAGTATATATTCTTATAAATCACAAAGTTCTACCTATTTTAACGATAAAAGTATTTGCTATTTAACTTTCATATATTTTGACATAACGTACATATGTTTCATCTTTTTTACCATAAGCATATTTTATATCTTTGCCTATTGTAGTGGCATGTGTCATATACTTTGAGTTTTTTTTTAAAATTAATAAAACACGTTTTTTTTATCACCCCTCTTTTAGCAAATAATGAGCAAATAACTTTCCCAAATATTGTTTCTAAGCTAAGTTTAAGGACTATCTTCGGATAGGCTCTGAAGGGTGCCTAACACCTTCCCTTCGAGTAACCAAAACTCTTACTCAGAATCTCAAACGTTTTCGCATACTAAAAACAGAGTTTTACATAAAAAATGGTTTCCTAAGTTTCCTAAAATTTAGGTGGCGACTCTAAACCCTTTTCCAAAACAAAGGCAGAAAGAGCCGGATGTTGCAAGCATATTTTGGCCAGTTCAAAATAAGGGCGCGACAGGATGGCGACTCTGCTGGGGATTTTAACTTATGTTTTTACCTTAGCATGCTTAGTTTATGAATGTTATTTGGAATATTTGTTTATTTGCAGTACATTATTTGCTTTATTTATATCGTTCTTTGTTTGAAAGGACGCAAGCCAAATCCAAACTTGCGCTCTTTGTTTGATTGATAAACACTACTTGTTACTGCTTTCTCACTTGCATTTCTCTAATCGAGTCTTTGGCCGTACACATTTCACACACTGTGGTACACGCGGAGGGTTTTATGCCCTCCCAAACCTTCTTTTGGATTCCTTAGTTTCAGGGTCGGTGCATTTAGGTTAGTGTGCCGTCTCGCAGTTATTCAGTCCACTCTCAAATCTAGGAAAATACTCTTATTCTAGAAATAGGTCATGTTGCATAGCCTTAGGCAGGACGATCCTGGGGATTGACACTGCATTTAGGGAACCGCCCTTATTGTCAACGGGTTTTTCATAAAACCCAACGACATATACTTTGTGTGTGATTGATGTAAATGATCCAAACTAAAACACATGATGGATTTGGGATAAACAAACTTATCATACCCTTTACCTTTTCTTTCAGATGAATATCAACCAAAACTTGCCCAACATCCAAATGATTTTCTCAGCTCCCCATAACCTACAACGCTGGTGGAACAACATCAGGACTCTATATGGACACGAGATTTCCAAACACCTGGGATCTCTCACTGAGCTGTTGGACATCCAAGCCAATGAGATGCTAACAAAGTCGCTGATTGAATTTTGGAACCCAACCACCGCGACATTTCAGTTCTCTGACTTTGAAATCACGCCTACCTTGGAAGAGGTCAGTAGCCTCACAGATCTGGCACTCGAAGGAAGAGAACCAGTATTGCCCTCAACCACGTCTGGAAGAAAATTTCTACACGCTTTGGGTCTAAAAGTCTTCCCGACCCTTAGGAATGTAGAAAATAGATGTGTAGGTTTGAACTATCTCTTTCAGAGGTTTGGACGTCAAGAAAGCTATGATGGTTATCGACAGGAATTTGCTTGTAGCAGAGCAAAATGGAAAAGAATCCGACCTGTGGCTTTTGCACTCGCTTTCTTAGGGATCATGGTCTTTCCTAAGAAGATAGGCCGCATCAATATCAATTTGATGCCAGTAGTCCTTGCCCTGTTCAATGGCTCCAAAAAGTTAACATTAGTACCAATGCTTTTGGCAGAATTATTCAGAGCTTTGTCCTCCTGCTCAAGAGGATATGATTGCTTTGGCGGATGCAATTTGCTACTACAAATTTGGGCCGTAGAGCATTTCTTCCAAAAAGAACAAGCCAACGATAACTTGGAAGGAGTCTGCAACAAGATGCAAAGCCATGAGCGCAGGTTAAAATTTTGGAATGCACCGATAGGACGAGAAGGATGGCGGCCTATCTAACGCATCTCACGGGAGATGCCATCCAATGGAAGCTCCCTTGGATCACTGGAAGAGCATTACTGAGGAGATATACCAGCTATTTTATTGAGTTGATCGGGTTAGAAGGGATCCAACCATACGCTCCACTTAGAATTCTACGTCAATTTGGCATCAATCAGGATGTTCCTTTGTGGTCCCACATAGAACCTGCGGAGGTCGCTTACGGAAGAGAAATACCTTCGGCCAGGATTAGAAGACTGCAGGAATCATGGATGAATATAATATCCGCAGATATCGGACAAACAAATTGGTGCACCTTGGAATATTATGCGTGGAAGGTAGATGGAGGTCCCATAATGCGACCAAGCTGGGAAAGGATCCCTGGTTTTATCGACTATGACATGGTGACTCAAGTCTCCAGGGAAATAATACCTCACATGTATCTCACCGCCTCCATGCGTGAACAGATTATTCCGGGCTCAATTAAAGATGAGATAACTTCGGACAGTCAGGATGATATAAGAGAAAATCTAGGGGGAGAACTTGAAGATCAATCTGAGTATGAATCTTTAGTGTTCCTGAAGAAGATGATCCAGATTATCAGGAATGGCAGATGAGAGAATGGGATCTTGGAGAATACCACCCAGGGCCTTATTTGGACATATATGATGATAGTGATGACGGTCCTACGTGGCCTTAGGTTATCCTTTCCCTTTGTACCCTTTTCCATATTCCCTAAAGGTGCCTCATGGCCCATCCCTTTGTACGCCCTAGTGGCCATCCCATGTCTTTCATTTTCAGGCTCCCATCAGCCTATCTATTGTAAGCTTTTAAAGCCACATTTTGCTTAATGAAAGTCATGTTTATCTCAAATCCTAAATGTGTTCAAAATGGATCATTTATTATCAAATTGTATGCAGCGTAGGCCTACCTCTGGCAAAACGAGGCTCCATATTAGGACGCATTTTTGTGTGAATATCGCCAACTTGGCGTATATATTTGTTATATATTCCAACATTTCCCAAACTAACATAGTTTCCTTTTTCATTCCTTTCTTATCTTTATGTTTATTATAAACCCCCCAAGAAAGTTGATTTGTGTCGATTTGCAAACTGGCGGAATCGCAATACAACCTCCGATCTAAAGGAAAAATGAGCGAAGAATCTAACAACGCCTCGATGGTACCAGTAGATGGCGCCGAAAGTTCTCAAAAACTGATGGACACTCAAAACGACGAACAAATGGCCAACATGGCACAAGAAATTGAGATCTTGAAAGAAGAACTACGCCAAGTGCGGGATTTGACCAAGCTTACAGCTGCTACCTTCCCCGCTCAATTCCAATTTCCAAATGCTGAGTTGCGGCCGGTCACTCCCGCCGACTTAACAAACGCGCCTAAGCGAACACCGCCTGTTCCCACTTATGCTCAAGATCTACTTGCTCATCCGCCCGCTGTTAGGGCTGCACCTAATCTTTCCTTGCCTACGCAGAACTTCACTGTTCCAATTCACCCAACAATGCAGCACATACCGGAGGCACATGTCACTTGTGAAATGCCTGTTCCACCGGTATATGCTACTGAAGCCCCTACTTTCGCAACATCCACGGCTGTCAAAGTACCATATGAGGTCAATCAGTACGTAGGATTAGAGAGGGAGGTCCGGTCAAATGAAGATAGGTCGATAGCAGCTCAACTTGAAAGTTTGAAAAGGCCTTTTAAAAGCATGCAAGTCACCAGGGGAACCGAAAGTCTGGACTATGATGACCTATGCATCCACCCAGACATCGATATGCCGGTCGGGTAAAAACCACCAAAATTTGATGTATTTGATGGAAAGGGCGATCCCCACGCACACCTAAGAGCCTATTGCGACAAGCTGGTCGGCGTAGGAAGGAACGAGAAGTTGAGGATGAAACTGTTCATTCGAAGTCTGTCGGGAGAAGCTCTGACTTGGTACACTCGCCAAGACCCTCGCAAATGGCGTGATTGGCAAGAAATGGCCGAAGATTTCATGAGTCGTTTCAGGTTTAATACCGAAATCACTCCAGACAGATTCTCACTTGCTAACATACAAAAGAAGCCATCTGAATCATTTCAAGAATATTCATGGAGATGGAGGACCGAGGCTGCTCGGATCCAGCCCCCACTTGACGAAAATGAACTCTCTAAGTACTTTATCCGAGCTCAGGAAGGCGTCTACTTCGACAAAATGATGTCAATGATGGGCCAAAAGTTCGCTGACTTGGTCAAGATGGGAGACTTCATTGAGGAAGGTATTAAGTCTGGGAAAATTCAGTCTATGGTCGCACTACAAGCCGCAAGCAAGGCCATACAGTCAGGTTCCATTGGTGGTATCAAGAAGAAGAAGGAAGACATCTCAGCCGTCACACCTTACTACCAGCACGGAGGATCATCCTACCGATACCCTAACAACTCCCAAATTATCGCACATGTTCCAGTATATAGTACCCAGCCACACTATAATCCACCTCGAGCTCCAGCACACCAAATCCACCGAAGCCGTATGCCCCTGTCCAAGCTCCAGTTCACCAAAATAGGCCAGCATATGCACCAAGACCACGTCCTAATTTTGAAGCCAGAAATACCCGCACCTACACTCCTATTGCCGAGCCTTTGGCTCAATTGTTTGAAAGGTTGAGGGTAGCAGGTTTGTTGCAGCCGATTGAGGGAAGAATCCCTGATCCGATACCACAAAGCTTCAATGGAAATAAGCGATGTGCATACCACTCGGGAATCCAAGGACATGACACGGAGGAGTGTTTTAGCTTGAAGAACCAGATCGAGTCTCTTATCAGAAAGGGAGTAATTAAATGCACCGATACTCCTCCAAATGTGAACAACAATCCTCTACCAGATCATGATAATCGAGGAGTCAACATGATTACCCTGGAGGAAGAGTATGACCTGGAAGGGAATATCATGCCTATCTGGAACACAGAAGAAATTGCCGCCACATCTCCAGCGCAACCCTTTATCACAGTTCAGTTGAGAGAACCTTTGACTATTCAAACCTACCTACCGAGAGTTGTGGTAACCACTATAGCCACTGGAAAACCTGACTATGACACTAAAGCAGTCCCATGGGACTATCGGACAGGAGCCAAAGGCAAAATGATAGACGCTGCTGTGGCTCACGGAATGACTAGGTCGGGAAGGTGTTATACCCTGGAGGATCTAAATCGAGGGGTTCCCGGGAAGAACATTTATAACCTTGAATTAGCTTGAAATGAACCTCAAGAGGCTTCGAGTTTTTCCGGGTATATACCGCTGAATGTTTAAGGATATTGTTGTGATCACGTGATGACTATAATAATTGTTTAGTTCGTCTTTTATAATTTTTCGTTCCCGCAAGGTGCTGGCAGCCTTCGTTTAGCGTAAAAAGGATTTAAAGTCCTAAAACTTTAGATTAGGATGAGAAGACTACGAGTTTCAAGCCCTCAACATGATTAACCGCTTGTTTGTAGACCTTTTGTGCTATTTGTTTCGAGATGTGGGTGCGGAAGTAGTGACTTTGAACCTTATATATGATTAAACAAGCATGGAGCTTTACTGTTGCAGTAGCCATAGTTGGTTTGAATGTTTTTCTTATGTGTTTTTTGCTGACATACATTTGCCCAAGTATCAAGAGTGCCACTTAGTTTGCAAAGTTGAAATTAATGAGTCGTGACTTTCACTTTCTTCATTTAAACTTGTGTCACTTTGAAGTTGGCGGATTAATTCGTTAATTTGTTTGTTATCATTTTGGTTGGTTGGCTGATTTCGTGTAAACCCGAAAAAGTATATGTATGTTATGCTTCCATTTCTTGTAGTTCAATTTCTTAAGATAGAAAAGTTTTCAATAAGTTTAGTCATTTCGTTAGTCCCGGAAATGTTGTTTAGGATAGGAATGTACATATCATGATTATATTTCTGGCGTTTGTTAAATATTGTGGTCTCTAACTTTTCTTTAAACACCTTAATCCTAGTAAAAAGTGGTTAAATTAGTGTGCATTGTTAGAAAAAGAGGGCTGCCCGTATTTTCATTATTTTGGTTTTAACTCGGGATCAATTTCGGGAATACTAGCTTAAGGAATTTATCATGAGCTAATGTAGTAGTTTGGTTCCCTTTTTTATCCTCCCGTCATTAGTGTTGCCTTACTTTTTGAGGTGATTTGTTCATAGCACCTTACTTTTTGAGGTGATTTGTTCATAGCTACTTATTTAATTAAAGTGAATAAAAAATAATAAGGTTTTATATTGCTACTTGTTGTGTACTTTGTTTTCTAATAATCAACTAGTATCGAAGTTGTTTGTTTACCTAAGATCGCTTGTTTATAAAACATGAAACAAAATATGGTTACATGTCGTTCTTTCATATATGCTTTGTGTATTCACCGAATAACATGTGTGTTTTCCTTATCACTTTATTATTAGCTTGGGCATATCTCTACATTGTTTGTGAATTTTGTTATTCAAGTTACTAATCCTTATCATTTTTTTGTGTTACATGAAACAACCGGAGAGCTGGAGTTCTCACTTGAAACTCATTTTCGGCCCCAATAAATATTTGGGTCGAGCAGCTATTAGGAGCTATCGCAGGCACTCAGAGTCGCTTCTTTAGAAATTTAGTTCCTCCAAAGGAACTTGGCGCATCTAGCCCTTTACATTTTTTTATTGCTTTCCTTTATGCTTACTTAAAATGTTTAACTAACCTTGTATATTTGGATATGTGTTTTTTCTTTGTGATTTTGATTAACGTTTATCCTTCGGTTTATAGTTTCGTGGATCACTTTATTTAGTTTGAAATTTTGAAAGAGAATTTCCTTCACCCTTTTTAGTTAGGCAAATGTTTCGGGTTTCCCTTTTTAAATACTTTAAAATTAGTGGTTAAACACTTTCAAATAGTAATAATAAATAGTAAATAGTGCAGATTTTTATTTAATTAATTTAGGCTTTGTTTTCAAGAAAAACGTGTTTCAAATAACTCGCGGTAGATTTTCAAAAGAATCAAAAATATTAATTAGCGATTTAATTTATTTCAAACAAATATTAGTCATTCTTAGGCATTAAATTATAGAACGCTTTATCTAATTCAGGCAAGCCTCCTTTATATTTATTAATAACTTATGTATTCTCTTTTATTCTAACCCCAATATTTTACAAATATTTTGGCTATACTCTATATCTATATTTGAGATTTTCAGATTTTAAAGCCTCAAAACACAAGGTATATATGTCATATGCTATCTACTACAAGGTATATATATTTATATTTTACTTACCCTTCTTCCTACTTAAATTATACATATATTATTTTATCACAATTACATTTACGTACATAATACTTTCTTTCATATCCAATGCATGTTCATTTTTACCTTACGAATAAATGTCTTCTTTACATGAAAACAAATAATTCTCGTTCTCTACTCAAGTTTTCAAATTCTCTCTTACATGAAATATATTTATGAAATAAATATGATTTTCTTTATATTTTTCTCTACTACCGGTATACTTATTTCCTACATTTTTTACTTGTCCAAATCCTTTTAAATAATAAACTTTTCACATGATTTCTTATATTTTAAATTTACATACATCACCTTTATTCTCTTTCAATAAACATGTCATAAACTTTTTTCCCAAAAACTCTAAAACCACATATATTTCTTACTTTACAAAAAGTATATTTGTATAAATAACATTCTCATTTCTTTTACATAGCCCTTTTTAAGTATATATTCTTATAAATCATAAAGTTCATACTTTAATTATAATTACGATAAAAGTATTGCTATTAAACTTTCATATATTTTGACATGATACGTACATATGTTTCATCTTTTTACCATAAGCATATTTTATATTTTTGCCTATTGTAGTGGCATGTGTCATATACTTTGAGTTTTTTCTTTAAATTAATAAAACACGTTTTTATCACCCCTTTTTTAGCAAATAATGAGCAAATAACTTTCCCAAATATTGTTTCTAAACTGAGTTTAAGGACTATCTTCGGATAGGCTCTGAAGGGTGCCTAACACCTTCCCTTCGAGTAACCAAAACTCTTACTCAGAATCTCAAACGTTTTCGCAGACTAAAAACAGAGTTTTACATAAAAAATAGTTTCCTAAGTTTCCTAAAATTTAGGTGGCGACTCTAAACCCTTTTCCAAAACAAAGGCAGAAAGAGCCGGATGTTGCAAGCATATTTTGGCCAGTTCAAAATAAGGGCGCGACACCTACAAGCAAATAAAACAAGTTCATTTCACAGGACTGATTACCATATATTTAGACATTCATAACTATTCTCTAAGCATGCAACTCATACAATACTTAAGTAACAGTACACAAACATACAATGCATATGAAAATCAATAACTATCACCTACCCCCATTCCGGGTACATAAACTCAACCTTAAATCCCGTCCGAAGACTAAGCCCAATTCACCCCTTAACACATGCTAGTAGATACACCCATTCCTGGCCCTCCTTCAAGGACTAAAATACAACCAGGGAAGAGACCTCCCTAACATTGGTAATTCAACCATTTACGATATTCCAGTTTCTTTATAACAATATTTCAGAGAATCCCCTCTTTAACATGTGGTTTAATTACCCATGTTTTCTGGCTCCCCGAACCTTCCTGACACACTTAGTCCTTAGATTTTATCATCATGCAACCCAGTTAATCATAACAACCCAAAATGTCATAACACACTATCACCACTCAAATAGTTTTAGATTAACCAATTCAACCACAATAATTCTCCTCGAGACTCCGTGCCTAAAGGCCTAAACATGGATTCTCCTTTCCAATCTATACAATGTTACGGGAAAAAAGCGAGTCAATCTACTCAATAAAGAAAACCAAGCCTACCTGGATGCCAAGCAGCTGCACTATGCAATTTCTGGCTCCGTGAAGGAATTCCATGACGATTGACAGGCTCGGATCCGTGGTTTTGTATCCTTTTAGCTGGAATATTCCCTCCCCATGGCTTCCAAGCCTTGGAGCAGCCTAGGAGGGTTCTTGCAGTAACCCTCGTCTCTTTTGGGGTTAAATGGGAGAGAATGAAACTATAAACCCCATTTTTGAGTTTTCTGATCCTGTTGCTCCGCTATAAAAGTCCACGCTCTGCTATAATGGTACCTCCGTAACGGAACCATCCGCTATAGCGGTGCTGACCGACATTGACTTCCACTATAGCAGTAATTTCTACGCTATAGCGGAGGTCACTACAATGATGTGTCAGCCGCTATGGCAGTTGGCACGGGACAGAAAGACATAAAGTCCTCCAAATTTGTCCATTTTACAACACACTCATTTTCCTGACATTCCAAAACAACCCCATCACGTCAACCTCGATACCGGGAGTTCTACTTACCCAAATTCGATTCTGAAAAGTCCTCTGGACTCCTTTATGTCTTAGGTAAATGGAAAACTAGCTCAAAATAGGATACATTACCCAATCCTTACTCGGATTTCCCTAGACCGTATATCATTCCAAAACTGGTCGAGACTAGCCTAGCCTAAAATTTTCAACTCCCAAATCTGGAAGTTTTCTGACTCAAAACTTGGCACGAAAAGTCTACCCATAACGATGAACCCGGTCGTTACAATAGATACCAATTTACCCATCATTCATCCTCGAACAATCTCTAAGGCAGAAAGAGAAGAAGGAGCCCGCCCCCTGAACCTAAAAGCTCTACCTTGACAGCGTAAATATGACCTTACGCAAACCATCAAAACTTTCCAATCCCTTGGTCTACCCAAATCAATCAAAATTTAACTCACTCCCGCTCTATCAAGGAATTTCTTTCTTTGAGTTGAACAAGGCTAACTAGATTACCCCTCCCCGAGTGCCCAAGAAATTCGGGGCCTCATCGAAACACCTGAGCAAAAGAAACTCAACTAACGAATAAAAACAATTTTTCCATGCCAAAGGGATTAGATCCCACTATGGCGACCCCTTTCCCGCTATACCAGAATTCTCCTAACCCGAACTCCATTCTGTAAGCTTCTTACGGGGTACTATGCCCCTCACATATCATAATATCACCTTACTCATATCAACACTATGCCCCAAGACACCATGTATATCTAAACCACACAACAGCAAAATTCTATTAGAACCCATCCTAGTTTGAGATTTTTGTCAACTTTCATCTTAGGGAGAATTCTACCCGGGCACTTACACCCTAACCAATGCTATAGCGAGCACACCCCCATCACCCAATGAGAAGTAACACCAGGTATTATCATGACCGACCAGAGGGATAACAATGTTAAAGAATCTATTTAATAACCCCACTCCCTCAATCAACCCTACCACTAAGGATCATCAATAACAAACCAGCAACTAATCACCCTCATAACATAAGCCTATGAGCAGTGTCCAACACTACTCAGTCAATTACTGGTCATTTGTCAAATTTTACATGGGTGACTATTTCCACCAATGGTCAATCATAATTCTACCAATACCCCAGGCTATAATATCCACCCCCTTTCTTTTAATCCCGCATGGATGCTAAATAAATCATGCAATAGCTCGCCGCTCAATTAGCAATCTAAAATGACCCAGGAATGAAAGCAACACAGGGAAAAATAGGATAGGCATTCTGTCCCGCCCCTTTCTGCTATAGCGGTCGTCACTCTGCTATAGTGGTATCACCGTAGCAAAAAAAATCCCGCTATAGCAGGATCGCCGTAGCGATATTACTCCTCTATGGCAGTCCCGACGGTAACAGCCTAAAAAAATTTGCCATTTTTTGCAAAAAAAATCCCCCATTCCTCTTCCCTGTTTTCACATTAACACATGAAATCATGTTATGGTCTTAAAACATAACCTCAAGACCAACCTCAATTATGCATAGTTGAGAAATTAGCACCACATTTTCATAAAATAAGTTATGAAATGCATCAGAACCGCGTACAATAACACATTCCCGTTATTGTACACTACTAATCCCTTTTTTTCCCTTCTATGGTTCTCAACCAATTCTGATTGTCCCGAAACCAAAGCTTCCCCACAGTCATCAATCTCTTTTTGTTCCCTTACCAGCTATACCAACGGTAAGTCTATACCCGAAAGTAATACAAACCACTCCAATTAAGGCATACCGCAATTTATCACTAAAGCAAATCACAAATTTTAAAGCCAAAATAAATTTCCTTAAGTCACAATCATGAGTTACCACAAAAATTTTCTTACCATAATTCCCGCTAGCAAGCAATAATAGACCTTTTTCCCCATGGTTCCCAACTAATCCCGACTGTCCTGAAACCGGAGTTTTCCTACAGTCATAAGCCTTGTTCCCTTACCATTTGTACCAATGGCAAGTCCATTTCTAAATTGTGATACCACTTTACTGATCTGTTCAAGTACACATAGAAAGTCATTACCAACCAAAGCACAAAATTTCAAGTTATGACTCCTCTCGGACCAAAATATTCACCACAAAGCAAGCAATTTCACCCCACACGACTGCAGTCATACAAATAGTACAATACACATAGTTTCAAGTTTTAAGCCACAGCAAAATCAAATAATTGCGCACTCCACATTCGCAGTCATTCAAACAACATGAATACACATAAGCACAATATCAAGTCTCAAGCTTCAACACTCAACCAAATCAGTTTCATTACCTTTTATACATTCATGGATGACCGTTAGCCAATTCATCCATCCTTTACATAGCCTCCCCGGCCAGATACCAATTGGAACCTTCTCGATTCTAATTTCCCTTGCTTGTCTTCACTTTGTTGAGATACCAATTGGAATCGAGAGATACCAATTGGACTCAACCCATATAAGCAAGTGAATGAACCATATGAAAAGGAATGAAAAAAAGAGAGATGTTTCCTAGAATGCTCCTAGCTTCCCAGAGATTAGATGTGGACGTCAATACACCAATCTGCAGGACTCTATACGACATTTTGCTTTTGTACTGGAAGACCGGTAACCTAGGCTCTGATACCATTTGTCACGACCCAACTACCAGGCCGCGCGGGCACCTACTCTAATCCACCTAGATAGGAGAACCCTTACAACCCGAACTAACAGGAAATGCGGAAAAAGAAGTAAAACCATGAAATAAATCTTTTGAAATACAAGAAACATCCTTTACAATATTTAAAGAATAAACCATTACAATTTGAAAACAGCCCTCCCTAGAACCTAGTCTAAGCCGGTACAAAAGCTACCACAAGAGTGATACTAAGATAAAAGAAGACACAACTCCCACCATAGAAGTAAGAAGTAGGAGCTGCTGGAGATTCCCATCATCGTGTACCTATGAAACATCATCAACCCTGCAATCAGACTATACCCAAAAAGTTATAGCAAGAGTAGAATCAGTACAACACACGTACCGGTAGGCATCAATGGCCGACCCGAATCCACTCATACCATCATATAAGAAATCAAGGTAATGCACAATTAATTACAATACTCAACCCTTCAACATTCACCTTACCAAAGCCCAATGTCAACCCAAGCCTGCCTATCCCCTAGACTTTCCAAGTCACCTTGACACCTAGACTTCCCAAGTCACACTTATCATCTAGACTTCCCAAGTCACACTTGTCACCTAGACTTCCCAAATCACACTTCTCACCTAGACTTCCCAAGTCACACTTGTCACCTAGACTTCCCAAATCACACTTCTCACCTAGACTTCTCAAGTCACACTTGTCACCTAGACTTCCTAAGTCACACTAACTCTTAGACTTTCCAAGTCACCTTAACCATTGCCAACATCTATGTCTATACCTGGACTACCATTTCCTTACCCAAGTCAACCAATATGACTCAACAACCCGGAGTAAACTCCAGTACTTAGTGGCGTAGACCGCACATGTCGTACCAAAACTTACTAGTACAAACCGTCCCAATGACCCCCAGGGCCATACTCGATAAGTAACCACATCCAACATTATAACTAGACCCCAAATCTCCTCCTTAGCTTATCAACTGCACGTAACAAGTCTAACCGACATTGACGATTCTCAGTGACAATAACACATATCCTTTTTACATAACCCAGACCAAATAAGGATCACTAGGACATCATCTATACCAATAATATGCGACCTTGGTTCACAAAAGAACCACCTTGTCACTTAAGCACACTAACCCTGCCCTTCAAGGACCAACTATATGCCAAATGATAATAACTTCCGGCCCTCTCAGGAACCCAACAGGTGAAGAACAATAAGTAACAATTAGACTCGTAACAATATAATTTCAGACTCTCAGCCTTCCTTTTAAACTTATCAACCACATGAAACAAGTTCAACAATTATTCAACAACAATAATAAACATAACATTTACCCTTTTTCATTACCCAGACCAATCAAAGATCCCTAAACCAACACCTAAGTGTTAACACGCAATGCCCGGTCTACCCCAGGACCAACCTATATACAAATATGATTACCCTGCCTCTCTAGGCCATATGCAACAATCACATTTCAATAATATACAATCCCGTCCACTCATGGAACCATCAAAAGGATACAACAATATAAATAACATAACTCATACCAGGCGTGGTACCCGAGCCAACCATTATGAATTTACATACCATGTGTGGTACCCGAGCCAACCGTTAGTATACCCGTACCAGGCATGGTACCCGAGCCAACCATTAGTATACCCGTATCATGTGTGGTACCCGAGCCAACCGTTAGTATACCTGTACCAGGCGTAGTACCCGAGCCAACCATTAGTACACCCGTACCAGGCGTGGTACACGAGCCAACCAAATGTCACATCAAGTCCAATCAATCACAACCAATGAACAACATACTTGTAAAATCAACAAGCAAACAAAATAAGTTCATTTCACAAGACTGATTACCGGACATTTAGACATTCATAACTATTCCCTAAGCATGGAACTCATACAATACTTAAGTAACAGCACCCAAATATACAATGCATATGAAAATCAATAAATATCACCTACCCCCATTCCGGGTACATAAACTCAACCTTAAATCTCGTCCAAAGACTAAGCCCAATTCACCCCTTAACATATGCTAGTAGATACACCCATTCCTGGCCCTCCTCCTAAGACCGAAATACAACCAGGGGAGAGACCTCCTTAACATTGGTAATTTGACTATTTACGATATTCCAGTTTCTTTATAACAACATTTCAGAGAATTCCCTCTTTAACATGTGGTTTAATTACCCAAGTTTCCCAATTCTCCGAACCTTTTCGACACCCTAGTCCTCAAATTTTATCATCACGCAACCCAGTTAATCATAACAACCCAAAATGTCACAACACACTATCACCACTCAAACAGTTCTAGATTAACCAATTCAACCACAATAATTCTCCTCTAGACTCCATGCCTGAAGGCCTAAACATGGATTCTCTTTTCCAATCTATACAATTATATGAAAAAGAAGCGAGTCAATCTACTCAATAAAGAAAACCTAGCCTACATGAATGCCAAGCAGTTGTACCATGCAATTTCTGGCTCTATAAAGAAGTTCCCTGATGATTGACAAGCCCGAATCCATGGTTTCATATCCTTTTAGTCAGAATCTCCCCTCCACATGGCTCCCAAGCCTTGGAGCAGCCTAGGAGGATTCTTGGAGTAACACTCGTCTGTTTTGGGGTTGAATGAGAGAGAATGAAATTATAAAATCCGTTATTGAGTTTTCTGATCCCGTCGCTCTGTTATAGTGGTCCACGCTCCACTATAGTTGTACTGCCATAGTGGAACCATCTGCTATAGCGGTGCTGACCGACGTTGACTTCCGCTATAGCGATAATTTCTCTGCTATAGCGGAGATCGCTACAGCAATGTGTCAACCGCCATGGGACAGAAAGTCGTAAAGTCCCCCAAATTAGTCCATTTAACAACACAGTAATTTTCCTGACGTTCTGAAATAATCTCATCACGTCAACCTCGATACCGGGAGTTCTACTTACCTGAATTCGATTCTGAAAAGTCCCCCGGACTCCTTTATGTCTTAGCTAAATGGAAAACTTTCTCAAAATAGTACACGTTATCCAATCCTTACCCGGATTTCCCTAGACCGTACTTCACTCCAAAATCGGCTGAGACTAGCCTAGCCCAGAATTTTCAACTCCCAAATCCGGAAGTTTTTTGACTCGAAACTTGGCACAAAAAATCTACCTGTAACGATGAACCCAATAGTTAATATAGTAATAGTTATCATCCCCACATTCAGATGACTCTGTTTGAGGCTCTCTATGGTAGGAAGTGCAGATTTTTGATAGGTTGGTTTAATGTTCTTTTGAGGCTACACATGGAGTACAAACTTATTAAGAGATTCTATGGATAAGGTGAAGTCAATTTAGGAGTAGTTTCTCACAACTTAGAGCATACAGAAGACTTATGTGGATCGAAAGGTTTGAGATTTGAAGCTCTTGGTTGGAGAGAAGGTGTTGCTGAAGGTATCAACTATGAAGGATGTTATGAGGTTTGGGAGGGAGGCAAGCTCAGCCTTAGGTTCTTTGGCCTATTCGAGGTATTTTGGCGCATGGGCGAGGTGACTTATAAGTTAGATTTGTCTCCAGGCCTATCAGGTGTTCATCTTGTATTCTATGTGTCTATATTGAAGAAATATTGTTTTGATGGTTCTCATGTGGTACAATGGGGACCGATGCAGTTGGATCAAAACTTGGCTTTTGATAAGGAGCCTATAGCAATTTGAGATAGGCAGATTCGGAAGTTGAGATCCAAGGAGATTACATCTATGAAGGTGTAGAGGAGGCATCGTTCGATGGAGGAAGCCACCTGGAGACAGAATCAGGTATGTGGAGTAGATATCCATAGGTTTTTTACATTGTATGTACTTTTTTTCTCTTGCATTCGAGGACGAACATGCATTTTAATGGTGGATAAGATAATGATCCTCATGGTCATTTGGAGCTTTCTGCTTGTTTTCCCAGTTTTTACACTTTCGTGGCTTCATTATGTCATTTGTGACTTGAAAAAATAGGTGGTTTGATTTATGAGGTGATCAGATGTGTTTCGAACAAGATTTAGAGTTTTAGAAGTTTAAAGTTTGACAAAGTCAACATTTGGGGTGGTGAGGTCAGAGTTGAGTTGTGATAGCTCTGTTAGGTCCATATGGTGATATTTGACTTGGTTGAATGTTTTGCATGGATCTCGAGGCGTTCGGGAGCGATTTGGATCATTGAGTTGATTATTAGTTTCTTAAAGTTTGGAGTTGACCATGCACAAACATGGTTAAAGATATAATTACCCCTAAAATGTATAATGCTAAAAAACGTGGAGAGTATTTTTGTAAATATTTTTAAAAAAATTATGCAATGAATGTTATTTTTAATACATCAAACGAAATAGTGTATAAGAAATAATGTTCGCATTACTAATCTCTGCATGACTAGTCTCAATATTACTAATACACCTTATTCAGCACTATTCTTACACACGTTATCAAACGACCCTTCACACTCTTTGTCATATGGATAACTGAAGAATGAACTTTGAAATTCAAAATCGGCATCATGTCATCAAGTCCCCTAGTTGGACATACGATTACGTCGATTTAAATTATCCAAAAAATATGTTTGATATATATTAGAAAGATGGACAATCAAATCTATTTCACAATTCACTCAAAAAGGTGAATAGAATCCCCATAGAGATATTAAAAAGTAGGTTTAATACACATATTCCTAATCATAAATAAAATTGTAATTACGTAGGAATTTTATATGTAAATATAGTATATATTTAGATAGGTCAGAATGACCCCTTTTCATAATAAAAATGTATATAACCTTATTTCAGCATGGTCTGATGATTATTCATAATATGAGTAATGAAAGAATATAATCAATTGTGTAGACAGTTCCTAATTACGAAAACAACGCAAAATGTAAGGTCATCGAAGATAAGTTCAGCATTGTTTAAATTTAAAAAAAAAAAACATTTGATGAAATAGCGTATGAGCTACAAAAGCCATAAAATTAAGCAAACCATCAAAATGGTCCTTGATATATATGGATTAAACTATTTTGATCCTTTATATATACCACTTTATTGAAATAGTTCTTGAAATATATAAAAAGATAGATTATTTTAGTTCTTACCCCTAAAATTAACTGTAAAAGTAAAAAATTCTGTTAAATTTAATTATAGGTCCCTCAAAATTGACACATGGCAGACCGCTTCTCCCTCAATATATCTTCTTTCTTTCACCAATAAAGATCATTCTCCATCTTCAGTTCATCACCTGCCATTTTCTTATAAGAAAAATGACACACATTACACTCATTTTTTATCTCCCTCTAAACAATATTTCGAGCAGCTCCAATTTTCATAAACAAAAAAAAAACTCGAGACCACTAAACTAAAACAAATGTGAACTAAGTAAACCAGATAAAACACTCCGTTCCTCCCAGAAGATCGCCATAAACCAACTCTTTTCAAGCTTTAACCAACTATTCTCTCTTGTTGAAGCTCTATATGGGAAGGATGTAACTTTATTTTTGTTTTGCCCTTTTTAAAATTACTATAATTTTTCATGTATTTATTTTTTTATTCCTTTGTTCAAATAAAAGAGTGAAAACTGAACGGACAGAGGTAGAAATAGAAGTCTTAAAAATATTCTTTTGAAATTTGAAAAGATTCGTGTCAAAAAGGATTTTGGTAATGGCAAAAAGAATAATAGTACACCAACAATTGGAAATTGTAGAAGAATTGGTGGAAGAAAGAAGACTTGAGCGAGAAGGGGGTCTGCGCTGTCTCAATTTCGTAGGGTCCACAATTAAATTTAACAAAAAAATTTACTTTTACGATTAGTTTTAGGGATAAGGACCAAAATGATATCTTTTAATATACTTCAAGGACTTTCAATAAGGTGGTATATAAAGAACCAAAAAGCTAGCACACGTTTTAACCTTCAAACGTGCTAACTTTTAATTTCTGCCCTTCAAATAGACTGGTCTTTAATTTTTACCCTTCAAATTGGCCGGTCTTTGTTTTTGTCATTTAGCAATCGAACTTATGAGATTACATTGGGTATGTTGTTAGCAATCGAACTTATGCTCTGAAGTTATGCCCAAGCATAATTTGTGAGATATTATGATACGAAAAATAAACTTATGCCCCGAAATAATTATTTGTTACGAGGGCCAATAAATAAAGATCAACACAAAATAGGAGCAAAAGTGCAAATGACCCTGCAAAAGCAATGTTAATGGTGAAACACTCGTTCTTAAACCGCAAGGACCACTATTGGTTTACCATTAATGGTAGCGCATAGGTAAGAGACTCTTCAACCATGCCTGCAAATCGCCAGTGACAAAGCTCATTACTAGGTAACACCAACAGTACATGGAAAATGAAAATGCTTAGTCCATATCTCTACTTGCATTGAAGCCATTTTCCCATATATAGTCCTACAAAAGACCTACGACTGACTGAACTGGAAAAAGTTTTGCTTGTTGAGATATATAAAGCAGAATGTTCTTGTACAATCAACAAACATCTTAGAGCAAGGCAAAATCAGGGGTGAACCGAACCGTTCTCCCTGGTAAACTTTGCTCGAGTTCTACAAGCTCCACACAAAACCCAAAAGCTTCTAGGTTAGCTTCTTGAATACAAGGAGGAAAATGCTGAAAGAAAGAATGACCACCTAAAGAAGGAATAGAATGACCACCTAAAGAAGGGTATCTCAAAATAATTAGCAAAAACATTCTATTGAAAATGACAACATTGATCAGGAAAAAATCTGTACAATATGGATAAATAACCTAGAAGCGTGTTATCAGATTATAATTTTTTATCAACATTCTCTATAAGTGTATCTACTTAGTGGTGTCCACGTCTGAGGACTGAAAAGAATCCTCCAGATGGCTTCTCCTTGCGACGATCATCTTCCTCGTCTGCAACCTGACCCAGATAATAGAATGTCAATATTTTAACATGTCTTCACATGAGGAGAAGTTGATGACTTTCGAAATATAAAACCAAAAGAGTAATAAGTACTGCTATATGACAATTACACAACTGTAACAATGAAGAAAAGAAGGGGAAAGTGATTTGGAATCTGGATGCTGAAGATTGGAGAAGAACCCTCAACTTAACCACTCATTACAAATTCACATTATGAGTGTCAAATTTGTTGAACTTAATGAAAAGTGACCATTCCTTTTGCCAACTTGATTTTTGGCAAACAAAAAAAAAGAGGAAATATAACTAATGCAACCTACCTCTATGCATTGGAACTTGACTAAAAAATGTATGTTTTCGCTAGGTGAATCAGTTCATGTGTTATAATCTATCAATCATTCGTGTTGTATGTATTCACATTAAATTTTTCACCAAAGCAACAATAAAGATAGGATTGATTGGGTAATGTACAAGAAAAGCACATACCTCTTTTGCTATTTGCTGCAATATTTCTATTATTTCAGGAAAATCAGGCCTTGATGTTGGATCTCGTTGCCAGCATTTCTCCAGTAACTCGGCAAGTTTTGGATGAGTTTGTTTGGGAATAGTTGGTCGCAACCCCTGAAATCCATTAGAAAAGAACTACCATCATATATGTATTTTTTTTTAATAAGTGTCTGCAAGCTTGTGTAGGCACAAGTAATATGCATCCAACCATCATGGTCGCATTTGATGATATATCATACCTTCTGGACAACTCCAATGGCAGCTTGTAGTGGGGTCAAGTACTCATATGGAAGCTGATAGTCAAATAAAGAGATAAATACAACCAAACAACACAAACAACAAATAGTAACTAAATATCAAAATAACCACAGATAAATACCTTTCCAGTCATCAATTCCCATAACAGAACCCCAAAACTGAAAATATCTGCTTTGTGATCATATGGCTTGTGTTCTATAACCTTCAAGAACAAAGATCTGTTATAAGCAAATGCAGGTAAAGTAACTACTCCCTCCGTTTCGAAAAGAATGACATGTTTTGACTTGGCACGGAGTTTAAGAAAATAAAGACTTTTGAATCTTGTGTCTTAAATTAAAGATATATCAAATGTACCAAAATGCCCTTTAATCTTGTTGTTTTAAACATGCCAGGGGGAAAGTTGGAAGTAAAGAGTTGCTAAAAAAGGAAAGGGTCATTCTTTGGGAAACGGACTAATGAGGAAAGTAGGTCATTCTTTTTGAAACGGAGGGAGTATTAAATTAGGGCAAACAAAATCTTCAGACTTGGAAAATAGTTAAGTCGTCTACTCCCTTTAATTTTATGCCCTCAGCTTACTTTGGTGCCCTTCCTAGGAGGTTTCTATGGAGATGTTTGGAGGGTGGGGGTGTACCTATAGTTTACATTAGAGCGATTAAAGACATCTACGATGGATCCAAGACCCGGGTGAGGACAGTGAGAGGAGACTCGAAGCACCTCCCAGTCGTGATGGGGTTGCACCGGGGATCAACTCTGAGCCCGTTTTTATTTGTCTTGGTGATGGATGAACTGATGTAACATATCCAAAGGGGGAGGTGTCATGGTTATATTATTTGCAGATGACATAGTATTGATCGACAAGACACGAGGCAGAGTTAACGATAGGCGGGAGATTTGGAGACAGATCCTAGAGTTTAAAGGGTTCAAGTTGAGGGACTAAGACATAGTACTTGGAGTGCATGTTCAGTGCCGTAACCCACAAGAGAGATTTGGACGTGAAGATTGGTACACAAGTCATCTCCAAAAGAGGTAGTTTCAAGTATCTTGGGTCAATAATCCAAAGAAATGGAGAGATTGATGATGATGTTACTCATCGTATTGGAGCGGGGTGGATGAAATGGAGGCTCGCATCTGGTGTATTGTGTGATAAGAATGTGCCACAAAAAACTTAAAAGGTAAACCTTATAAAGTGATTGTTAGACCAGCTGTGTTGCATGAGGGGGAGTGTTGACCGGTCAAGAACTCGCATGTCCACAAGATGAAAGTAGCGGAAATGAGGATGTTCAGATGGATGTGTGGGCATACTAGGAGAGATAGGATTAGGAATGAAGATATCAGGACAAGTTGAGAGTTGCCTCGATGGTGGGCAAGATGAGGGACCGCGAAGTTGAAATGGTTCGGGCATGTGAAGAGGAGACGCATATATTCCCCCTCCTCAGGAGGTGTGAGAGGTTGGCTATGGTGGATCTTAGGAAAGGTAGAGATAAGCCAAAAAAGTATTGGGAGAAGTGATTAGATAGGACATGGCACATCATTAGCTTACCGAGGACATGAACCTATAAAGGAGGATATGGAGGTCGAGGATTAGGGCACAAGGTTAGTAGGTAGTTGAGCGTTGTCGACTTTTCCTTATCAGTATTATTAGTACTCTCCTACTTTATTCTTCGATTTTATTATTACCTGTTATTTTCTCTACTTCGGTTTTCGTACTATTTGTTGTTGCTATTGTTATTTTCTCCATTATTTTCCATATGATTTCTTCACTACTGTATTTTCTTTTCTTACTGATTTTGATATGCTATACTTGTGTCGAGGGTTTATTGGAAACAGTCTCTCTATCTTCCAAGGTAGGGTAAGGATGCGTATACACCACTCTCCCCAGACCCCACTTGTGGGATTACATTGGGTATGTCGTTGTTGTTGTTGTAGCTTATTTTGGTACCCAAATAGGGGGCTTAAATAGACAGGGAGTTGGGTCTCTGTTCTGAGATATGAAAGTCTAACCTCCCAATACCAGGCTTCTAATTCATCCTTCCCCATCTGTTTATGCAAAGATACAGAGCTCTAGAGAATAAACCTACACCAATTAAAGTATGGAGATTCTTTGAAGAGAGCTATTTTGCATTACCCAATGTCTGTGTTGGTGGAAGGTAACACGTACCATGTGGAATTAATCGAGGTGCACGCAAGCTGGTCTAAACACCACCGTTATAAAAAAGAGAGCTATTCTGCATAAACGTCTACAGGCTGATAGAAGAAGCAGTTTAACTGACCCTATAACCCACCAAAATATTTTTTCTTTTTCTTTTGGGAAAAATACATGGTATTTGGTATACTTCTCAAATAGATGGCATGCCGGGTTTAAAGGTTTTTGGTATTGACCCAACTTTTGGCCTACTCGAACAAAATGCTTATGCACATATCTTCTTAAATGAAAGAAACCTTCTATAGTTGGTCTATAGGCTGGAACTTCTCTTGATAAAATTCGTCGAGCTTGACAAACTATGGACATACCAGAACTTAATGGAGGAGACCTGAAGAAAATGAAAGAAAACTTCTATAGTTGGTCTATAGGCTGAAACTTCTCTTGATAAAAATTCATCGAGGTTGACAAACTATGGGCGTACCAGAACTCAATGGAGGAGCATTATAGAAAAATCCTGTACCAGATAAAAGGGAAGATTGTCGCTGGGTTAATGGGACAGTTGTTGCATAAATTGGATTACACACAAGTTACTGAAGAATATTCTACAAGGATATGAGTGCTGAAACTGCTAAAACATAATATTTATAAATTGAATGATAATATTCAGCTGAAGCCACAGTTAATGTTGAAACTAAAAGTCTAATTTGCACAAATACCAGCCTAAAAACTAGATTAGAGGTGTTTGGTCATAATCCGACAGACATCGGCATTTCAACCAAGTGCGGTGACCAACTGTGCGAACCAATAGTTCCTCTCTCTCCCTCCCTCTCTTTATGTCTTTCCTCTTATAACATCACCTTTCTTGGGTGTCGGATCTAATATGCACACTTTAAATTTAAGATCTGCATCAAAATATGCCTCTCACAGCTCACTCCTTACTCAAGGTTCAGTGCTAGCTTAGGTAGTTGTAAAACCAAATATACTGTTGATATTAATGTTGATGACCAAAGCATACCTCAGGGGCCATCCATCTATAAGTCCCAGTCTCCGCCGTCATGACACCAGTTTGTGCCTTCACTCTGGCAACACCAAAATCAGCCACTTTAACAACCTGAAATAATACAGTACTGGGTAAAACTTGACTTGAAACAGAATATGTTGTGTTAGCATAGCGGCTAGATGAAACTAGAAAAAAAAGTGATGATTTATGAAAGGACATCAGAAAATGAAAGCTGATGAGAAGAATGACAGTTTGTTATTACATGGCTTTGGCAAGCTAATTTAGGTCCTTGCAGTAGAAAAAGGGACATGATGCATATCATTTCCATGAAATTTAGAAAATAAACCTTTTATGCTATAAGTAGGAAAACAGAAACAGACTGTCGAGTGCAAACAAGTGAACAACTGAAAATCAAACTTATCCCCTCAAAATTCACGAACAACTGATTTCAAAAGATTGAGAGGATGAACTATTTAAAAGTCCAAGAAAAGGTACTAATGCTACAACCAAACACGCCATGCCAAAAACTTGGAATATTCTGGTTAGTCCAAGCAAATTCACCAAAGAGTTTAACTCTACTTGAACTGTACTCACAAAATTTGATGAAAACTAAAGAATTGAAAGTAAAAATAACATCCAAAAAATTACACTCTCATCTCCAGCTTTAGACTAGGACTGTAGAGAAAAGTAGAGCTGATGTACATTATCAGATAAGGAGGTTACTGAAAGTAAACATCAAATCATAGCATGTCAACCCTCTTTGAACCTTCCAATCTTTTTTTACTAAAGGAGGCTTCAGAATGTAAAGATTTTGCTTTGTCATATTCAGTTTTTCATATTGTATATTATGAATTACTCCCTCTGTTTCATATTGAGTGACCTGTTTTAACTTGGCACGGAGTTTAAGAAAATAAAGAAGACTTTTGAATCTTGTGATCTTAAATTAAAGATATGTCAAATGTACTAAAATGTCCTGTAATCTTGTGGTTGTAAACATGCCATGTGGAAAGTTGAAATTAAAAAGTTGCTAAAAAAGGAAAAGGTCATTCTTTTTTAAATGGACTAAAAAGGAAAGTGGGTCAAACAAATTGAAACGGAGGGAGTAGTAATTATCAGCCTTGAAGTATTAGTTCCTTTCTCTTTGTCTCACTTCAAATTAGGAAACTGCTTACAGCTTACCTGCTAAATTGATAGAAAAATATCGAGAAAAATGCATTTTCCCCTATCCCCAGAAGTGTTGGGAAGATTTTAGGCCCTCACTCTTTCTTTCCCTTCCCATTCTTCAACACGATAACAACAACATACCCAGTGTAGTCCCACAGGTGGGGTCTAGGGATGGTGGAGTGTTCGCAGACCTTATCCCTACCACGGAGGTAGAGAGGCTATTTCCGAAAGATCCCCGGAATTTTGTTCAGCCTTAAATTTTGTTCAGCCTCAAATATGTTTAAACATGCAGTTCTGGTTCTGGCTACCCCATGAAACTTGAAATTTCATGATAAAGCTCAAACTAAAAGATGATCTTCTTGCTAAGTTCCCATATCTTACGTTTACAATCAAAGGATGCAATTTCCATGGAAACCCCAAAACCCAAATGTAAGTTGTGTTTCTTGTATCTTTATTTTGGATATGTCCCAAGTTCAAGAAGCTCATCAATAAGATGAACATAATTTCACTTGGCAAAGAAGTCGGAAAGTAAACATGAGTAGAGATACTTTTTCCCTTAAAGTCCAATTAATTCTTGGATGACATCTCTGTGGCTATCCAATATGCAATTGAAGAACTAAACCTATGGACTATGAGGTTGTCTCTCCTTCAGTATCTGCAGTCCAATATAAGTTGCACAAAATAGAACTTACTAAAGCAAGATTCACTCTCATATTCAGTTAGTCATGATAAAAAATGGACTGGCACAGATTATGCGATTAATCAATCTTAATATACGTATTGACAGCTGAAAACATCTACCAATACCATAGACAACAAACATTTACATTATTGAGTTTAATGAGATAATATCTTACTTCATTTTCATCCATCAGTAGATTGGCAGCCTTCAAGTCTCTGTGTATGATGTTATTCTGGTGCAGGTAATTCATCCCTTTTGATACATCAATTGCTACTTTGAGCAAAGTAGGAAGTTTAAAACTGCCCTTTTGTTTGTGTAAATAGTCATATACGCTTCCTCCAGACATGTACTCTACAGTTAAGAAAATTAAAGTAAAATCATTAGTAAGAAAACTCGTTTGGAGAAGGCAAGGAGAAGACAACCATGCTTTCAAATAAAATATGCTGTCCGAAGCTTAAATTTCCCTGATTAAGCTATTTACATACCTGTTACTATACACAAGTTTGGAGGCCTAGTACACGCCCCTATGAATTGCACGACATTTTTATGACGAACTTTTCTGCAAGCACGGGCAAAATGAAGTGTCAGATAAATTAAATCTTGAAATTATATAGTCCTTGCCTAACCAACACACGCCAATTGCATCCAAGAATGAAAAATAGAATGAAGTGTCAGAGAAATTAAATCTTGAAATTATATAGTCCATGCCTACCCAACACACCCTACTGCATCCCAGAAAGGAAAACAGAACAAACGCATAGAAAAAAAAACATTGGCTGATTGATCAGGGATGATAGCAATGGCAATCTAAAGTATTAGTGGAACATAGTGACTTTTCAGATATGAGCAATCTGTTATTCCTTTAAGCTACTCTTTCCTAAAGCAAAAGAAGGGAACATAAATCAGTAAGATGGGAACATATGCATGTCAGCACATGTACTGGCAGCAGTAAAAAGCAGTAGAAAACAATGAGTGCCTGCTCTCACCCAGTATAGAAATAAAAGCAGTTCTCCCAACATTATAGCAACAACACAAATCTTGCTCCTTCACAAGATACAAAAGTAATCTCAGGACAAAATAAAACTAGAGACAGAAAAGATATAGGTAACTGAGAATGAAGAAGTCGGATCATAATAAGCTAAGTGCAAGAAAGAAGTAGAGGTTTATCTAGAACAACCATAACCTCCACAGGTACTATGCTATCCAACAAACCTCATGATATAAACTTCTTGGGCAAACTCCTTTTGTAATTCTGTGTTCAAGCGCTCAGATTTGAGGATCTTGATAGCTACTTCCTGACTGCAGTATGTACCTTTGTATCTGAAACAATCAGATAACTAATTAAGTTACTCCGAGACCAAAAATGAATCATAAATATGATTTAGTGCACGACAAACTTACAAGTCACCATATGAACCAGAAGCAATCTTGTTGCCAAATTTTAGAAGTTGATGATCAATTTCCCAGACATCAATGCCATCACAAGGTATTGTCACGGGATCAAGTTCACATTTGATGAGTGTTTTGTTCTCCTTTCTAAAAGATTCTGATGGACTTTGACTTGGTGAAGATTTCTGCATCGCATTACTCCGGTTAAACAATAGTAAAATATACCAGACAAAATAAACGGTGAAACTTATATTTCTCAAAAAAGTGGAAACATGGAAACAAAATATACCTCTTAGTAACTGCAAAATTTCATCAAGCATAAAAACGGACAAATCTATTCATTATGCAGACAATTGTTTTTATTATAATTTCAGTTTTCCAGGCATGTAAATTAAAGCTTCAGAATTTTGGTGTTCTGGGAGATGGGTACCGTATTTTGGATTTTTATTTTAACAATGAAACATAACCAGATGAGCAACCACTGGAAGGAATTAAATCCAGATAGCAAAACAATGAGACCTGAGAATGTGTATGATATGCCTATAATCGCACAAGGATTGATGTCCTAAAGTAGAAATCTGCAGATTACAGAAGCATAACAGTACAGCTGATACATAATTCCTTGCAAGCAACTGAACAAGACATAGCTAATTAAGCTGATAACTTTTTTTTTGATAAGGTAAAAGTTAATTCAGCTGATAATTGTTAAGGGCATGGACCTTGGGCCTAACCAACCACATGAGCTGAGGATTTTCCTAAGACCGTATAAGGAAACAACAAACTCATATCCTCAACCAATGCAAGACACTTAACATTCCCAGCAAGCTAGCACTGGACAACTCAAACGTGGATAACATAACATGAGGGCCTAATATTGTGAATAGGGATGAGTCTGGCTCTAATACCACGTTGAGAAAATGGATGTTGGGCCTAAGTCAACCCCAAAACTAGATCATGACGTAAGATGCCCGAAACTAGATAAGGAGACAACCCACTCCTCAACCAATGCGGAACAATCTAACACTAATAGCTTGTTTGCCCATTGACAGGATCTCAAAGGGGCCATCCGAGGAGCTGAGAGCTTGGACACAAAACATAAAATTGAATCTAATAGATGAGACGACAACAACACTATGCTAGACCATTTCATTACTCCATGTTTTAAAAGCAGAAATCTCTTCAAAGAGCAGGGGCATTTCTAATAAATGAAATAGTATTATGTTTCAATCTTATCGACTCCAAATAGAGATAAGGGGTTAGAACTATTAACAAAAACAAGGAAAAGGTTTGGAAGCATAGAAGCATCTGACAATTTGACTGGGATCCAAATGCAAAACAATTGCAACTCTATCTTGAGGTTATATTTTTTGTCTAAACACACCAGAATTTGGAGGGAAGGGGGAGAATTACTTGTTTGAGGGTATGTCGGAACCAAACTTACAGGCAACTATTATATGGTCACTCAAATTACCAACACCTCAAGACATTTTCACAAAGTATACAAGTAGATCTATGGGGAGCTTCATGTGGGTAGAGAACCCAATTTATTAGTTTATAGCGTCTCCTACTAATGCAGGTGGAAACTTAAATATATAGACACATAAATTAGCATAGGACTTCAAATGCTTGTCCCAATAAAAAGACCACCTCTGACCACTATTAGGGATGAATTTGACCAGACTAAAAAAGAACCCCATTAATTAAATAGGTTTGCTAATTTTTTTAGAATTTTGATGAAATCATTCTGATTGCTATATACATATTCTAGTTTTGAAGCATCAGCATTAAGGATATTCCTGAATATTGATTGGTTTAACTTGGGTAGGGCAAAACCAGGAGATACCTCCATCATCAGGATTTCCCTTTTCAGCGCCATTCGAAGCTGCTCAATTTCCTGACAAGAAACCACCAGAAATGAGACCACAGGAAAACAAGCATCACTCAGCATCCTTACCTTTAATTGAGTGATAGAGTTGCCATTTGAAATAAGCATCATGCCACTTATTCTCTCTTTTTTTTAGAAAGCTAATAATCGCCACTTATTCACTCTTTTTGGAAAGATACATACTAATTAATGCACAAACAGGGAAATACGTCATTGAATATTTACTTAGTAAGCAACTACACAAAGTGCCCCATTCCATGAGCCAGGAAAAACACTTTCTGGACCAGTACTTTCTTCTCCCTAGTTTAGAGATTGAAGATGAGAAGTAATCAAAATTCTTTTTTTCAACTAATAACATGAAACAACTGCATAACTTCGGTTAGAGAGATATATTTACTTCATACCCAGGAAAGGACAGATGAAAAAGATAAATAGAGGTAAAAGATCTACTAGTTCTTTGTATTAGGTGAAAAGCTATAATAGAACCTTAAGCTAAGAGCAGATCCAAGTGAACATTTTGCAACAGTGTAAAAGCAATGAAGTAATAGCTGAAAATATACCTCATAGGGCCAACCATCAACAACGAAAACATCTAGGGAGTAGCCATCAACAGAGGAAAACACATGTGCTTCCTGGATGTTCAGCCCAAGCTCGGCTAGTAATGAAGTTAACTGTCACACATTGAAGGGATTCATTAATGCTTCGCAATTTTTAAAGTTAACGAATATGTGAACTAATATAAGCTGCAAAATTTGCAGTTCGGAAAATAAAGCCCTTCTAACAGTACCACAGCACAATCCAAAAACAACAGGCAAGCTTTTATGAATTATTGTGTCCCCAAAACCAAGTTTACTGCATCACCTATGGTTCTTGAAACCTCACACATAAAACCACAATAGTCCTTACCTTCAAGGATGTTGGTCAAATAACTATATCCCAACCACCCACCCAAAAAAAAACCAACACCTAGAAAAGGAATCATTAAGATTCAGAAGCAACTAAAACTATACATGTGCGGGTAGACATTGGTTTTAATCATAGAACCGTGAGCAGACTTAATTGTCAAATCCAAAGCTCTCTTCTGATCCCACCTCTACACCAGCATGGGTGTACATTTCTATCAAGAAGACTAGTATATTGTTAACTAATATACTCCCTCCGTTTCAATGTGTTTGACCTACTTTCCTTTTTAGTCTGTTTCAAAAAGAATGACCCTTTCCCTTTTTAGCAACTCGTTAATTTCAACTTTCCACGTGGCATGTTTAAGACCACAAGATTTAAGGGCATTTTGGTACATTTGACATATCTTTAATTTAAGACCACAAGATTCAAAAGTCTTCTTTATTTTCTTAAATTCCGTGCTAAATCAAACTAGGCCAAACAAATTGAAACGGATGGAGTATTAAACAACAAAGCATATCCAACTACCTGGCTGAGGAGCTTTGGCTTGTCATCAGTTGAAAATGTAATTTCATGCATTGGCCTGTCATAATTATGTACCATGATTAGTAGTGAGCTCCAAAATATAAGCAGAAAAAGCATGCAGAAAAAGGGAACAGAATTAAAATGCTTTCCACCTTGATGAAATCAATGTAGTCATAATTTCAAATGAGTGATAGTCATGTGTACGCATTACAACAGTGAATGAGTTAAAAACACAGACTTCGGAATAATAATGAGAATGATCACAGCAATAAAGTGGGGACAGATTATTCCAAGCTTTTTGCGGGTGTCCTCTATGCATCATCATCATGTTATACGGATAAGGTAGTTCAGGACATAAACTAAGACCACAAATTTAAATCTCAAGATCGTATACCGTAACAAATTTCCACAAGTAACAGTAACATCCTCATCTTGAACTTCAGATTTGCTAGCTTCAAGAGCAAGTGCTTCGAGATTTGGGGAAGAACCAAAGGCAGGTAGAGGAAGGACACTACACATTAAGATGGAGGGAACATTTCAGCATAATCAATTGTCGAATGTTATACTGAAGGGATACTTGAACGATGCGACAAAGCATCAAATAAACAGTACTAAAAGGCAGTAAGATGTTCTATGTGAGACAGTTTTTTCAGGTACCTTCGGCTAATTTCCTTGTTTGCAGAGCTAAATGGAACAGGATCTGCTGAGTTTCCATCAGGAACTGGAGTAACCTGCATAATGCCACGTTTGATTCAACACGCAACTACGAGTAGCTTAAGTTAGAAATGAAGCAAATAACAAGGCAAATAGAAGATAAAAAGAGCATGCAATTGATGTTGTCTCAGAGGAAGAGACACCAGTTAGAATGAATCTTGAAAACGAAATTACCAGAAACTTGAGACTTCATTGGATATATGCAGATAAAACATGAATTGAAGATGTTGAGGTGAAAGAAGACGAGCAAATGTAATTCAATGAAATGTGCGATAAAGTATACCCTTCCAGATGCAGATGTTTTATTTTACCTTACAAAGTCAATCCTTACACATTCCTACACATCATGTGTGCACTTGTGATAACATTATGCTAACAGCTGATCTACTAATATTTCATTAGTCTAGAAAAATGAACATTTTAGTAGCCATTAATGTGACACCACATTGAAACCAAGGTTCTATCCAGCAAAAGTTACTAACCTGCACCAGCCGGACATCAAATGCAGGTCTATTAGCTGGATCATGTGCGAGATGTAGTAACCGCTTGTGCGTGAGTACATCTTCTGCACTTTCAACATTCACATCTAAAGCGTACCTTAAATAGAGAAACAAATTAATCAGTACATAAATTTAAAAACTATGCAGCAGCTTATTTGCAAATCGATAAATGTATCTGCAAACCATAAGAATCATCACTCTTATCTCGATCTGAAACTTTTCACATTAACCGCACCGCAATTGACTCAATTCCAAAACTGTGGAAGGAGTATATGAAGAAAGAGTTACCTTGTAGGAAGGCGATTGAAGTGAGCCCAAAGCTCATCATCGAAGCCAGGCTGTTGAGCCTCAACGTTATTGGATTCTTTGAGTCTACGAAGAACCTCATTGTAAACCTCCAACTTTTTTCTGTGTTGACGGCTGTTGGTCGGCGCTGAATCCACTACTCTACTACCACAACTCTCCGTATCTTCCATCACCATTTCAACTTTTTCTCTCAGTATCTTCTCTAGAGAGGACGGATTTAACAATTTCTGGAAGAGGAAACAATGTGCTGAGGGGTCTAAAAGCAGAAAAAATCAAAAATTACCGGAGGGATTAGGTGGTGTATATACAGAATTATAGAAGGAAAGAAAAGGCGGAGTGATTTTGAGGGAGCAATTCATTTGGTTCTCCTTCTCTCTAATCCACAATCCTCACGTCGACTGTGTTGATTCAATTTCCCTGGGGTTTTGATTACCTTAATTAGCTTTGCTTCCTTTTAACCTTTGGGCTTTATAGACTACTTATTTTGGTTTTTCCTTTCCTACTCGTGGCTGAATAAACTACTATTATTACCTCTGAAAATGCAAAAGAAAAAAAATAAACTAGTCCGTACGGAGTATAAGAAAGGATAATCTCGAGGAATTGGTAGCTGTGCAGTGACAAGAAAGCGGATCAACCTGCCGCATCACAAAAGGTAACGCCCCTTCAGTGCCATTAATTGGCGCACTTATTTTCAAACGGCCCCATCAACTAGATCTACCAAGATACTCATTACGAGTAATACTAAGTCCATAAACTCAACAAAAAAAAAAAAAAATGAAATGAAATGAACTCAACAAATATATGCCAGGCACCTTATATACATTTTAATTGATATATTTATTTTCATCCCAATTAGTTACAACTTAATTATAATAACACTAACATTTGATCTAAATATTAAACGTGAATTAAAAAAAAGAATTTCAATTTTATCGAGCCAACTAAGTCCAAAATCACTTTGGCGATTCATTAAGAGAGGTATGGATTCATGTACATCCATGTATCCCTTTATAAATTAACTAGATATGAAAGTCCGTGCTTGCACGGGCTCAATATATGTTATTTTTTCTGTCCTAATTTATGTCACAGATGAATTTGATAGTCAATCAAATTTTTGTAAGATTTTTAAATATTTTAAGTTATTAATTATCGTGATTTATAATAATTTTTATATAATTTTCTGGTAATATATGTTACTTTTTTGTCCCAATTTATGTAAATATATAAATTATTAAAAAAACTTTTTAAATTAAAGTAATTTTACAAAAAAAAAAACAGGGCAAAGTGGTCAGTTTTCTTGGCCCAATATATGCTATTTTTTCTGTTTCAATTTATGTCACGCGGACAAATTTGGAGTCAATAAATTTTTTTGTATGATTTAAAAATATTTTAAGTTATTAATTATTGTGATTTATAATACTTTTTACATAGTTTTCAGATAACATAAGTTACTTTCTCTGTTCCGATTTCTGTGGCACTGATGAAATTTGGAGAGACAACCAAATCTTTTATATAGTATTTAAACATTTTAAGTTGTTAATTATTGTAATTTATAGTACTTTCTACATAATTTTTAAATACTATATGTTATTCCCTCTATTCCAATTTATGTGACGTTGATAGAATTTTGAGAATCAATCAATTTTTTTGTATGTCTTTTAAATATTTTACATTGTTAATTATCGTGATATATAGTACTTTTTTGTCATTCTCATGTTACTTCCTCTGTTCCAATTTATGTAGCACTGATAAATTTTGAGAGTCAATTAATTTTTTTATATATATATTTTTTAAAAATATTTTAAGTCATTAATTATTGTGATTTATAGTACTTTTTACGTTATTTTTAACTAATATATATTACTTTCTGTGTTTAAATGTATATTACACAAAATTTGGAGAATCAACAAAAAAAATTAATGATTTTTAAATACTTAAATTATTAATTATTGTAATTTATAGTACTCTTTTGTAATTTTTATTTATAATATTTTTTATGTAATTTTTCTTTGTTCCAATTTATATGACACTTATAGAATCTCCAGAGTCAATCAAATTTTTTGTATGTACTTAAAATATTTTAACTATTAATTATTCTGATTTATAATACTTTCTACTTAATTCTATATATATAACTAATATTTTAAGTTTTAATTATTGTGATTTATAGTACTTTTTATATAATTAACAAAAATTGAAGTTTTTATTTTTTAAATTTTAATATTTTAAATTAATTTTATCTTTTTTGCTCATACATGCTTTTTAATTATACAAACACAAAAGTTTATAGTGGGACCCATAGCTTGAAAAGAAAGCAAAGATCATAGGCCTAAAGTAAATATTAGTAGTCGTTTTTTAAAAGTAAAAGCGCAAAATGGGAATGAAAAGTTCTGACCCTAAGCTCCTCATTCCCTTCTCTATCACGGGCCCAATATATGCTACTTTTTTTGTTTCATTTTGATGTTATATAGATGAATTTGGTGAATCAATTATTTTTTTTGTACGATTTCAAATGTTTTAAGTTGTTAATTATTGTGATTTATAATACCTTTTACATAATTTTTAGATAATATATGTTATTTTCTATATCTCAATTTAGGTGGCGTTGATAAATTTCGAGAGTCAACCAAAGTTTTTATATATTTTTTAGATATTTTAAATTGTTAATTATCGTGATTTATAATACTTTTAACATAATTTTAAAATAATATATATTACTTTCTCTGCTCCAATTTATGTAGTGTTAATAAAATTTTGAGAATCAATCAAATTTTTTATGTCTTTTAAATATTTTAAGTTATTAATTATTTATTATATTTTTTATGTTATTTTTATGTTACTTTTTCTATTTCAATTTATATGACATTAATAAATTTCGAGAGCATTTTGGGCTCACACGTTTAGAAAATCGAAATCCAAATTCAGCACATGGCATCACAAATTGAAGTGGCCCCAAACTTCAGCAATATCTTCAAAGTTTGGAGACTACCCTTGTCATCAAGCAGCTGTAGCAAAAAGCAAAAGGCCAAATTGGTCAATAAATTATTTCTGACCCTAAGCTCCTGGATTCACTCTTATTAATAGTAAAAATAAAAAATAAAAAATAAAAAAATAATAGTAATAGTAAATAAAAATACATATCAATGTTATATCTTTTTAAAGGCTACATACATCGTCTTTAAACTTGTCAAAAAAATTTATGTTTAATATATCGATTGGATCTCTCAAACTTTGCCAACAAATTTCATTTAGATATTCAAATTATGAATTTGTTTCAATTGAGTATCTAAGAACATGATAAAATATTTATATTAGATACTTTAGGTTTAAATTTGGAAAAACTTTTCTACGTGATCTCAAATGCTCATTAGATAAATAAGTTATGTAAACCACTTGAAATATGTTATCTTCTTTAATTATACATATCATACTCAATTAGAATATGCCTGAGATTTTATGGCTTATTGAGACTAATTAATTCATATAACTAAATGAGGTAATATATTTTAAGTGGTTAATTTATCTAAGTAATGGACATTTGAGAACATGCACAAACAAAAGTTTCAAAATTTAAATCGAAAATGTTTAATATGAACACTTTATCATAGTTTAGGTGCTCAACAAGTCGTAGTTTAAGTGTTTAAATGAAATTTTCTGGCAAATTAAGGAGTTGTCGAGTATTATGCCTAAATTTTATTTAGGTACTTGAACTACTGCTTGTTGCAATTTAGCACTTGAATACATGAGAAAGTGTTCCAATTAGACACTTTATATTCAAATTTTGAAAAAACTTTTGTACCTATTCCCAAACGTCTATTAGCTAATTAAGTTAACCACAATAAATATGTCATCTTATTTAAATTATACACATCAATGTCAATTGGAACAAGCATGAGATTTAATTTTCTGGCTTACTGAGACTAATGTGTATAATTAAAAAAGGTTCCATATTTTAAATGGTTGACTCATTTACATACTATGCACTTGAGAACACGCGCAAAATAACTTTCTAAAATTAAATCAAAATTTTCTAATAGAAATATTTTATCATGCGTTCAGGACTGCATGTGCTCGATTGGAACAAACAGTAATTCGAGTGTTCACATAAAATTTACTGACAAATTCAAAAGGATAGTATGTCACTTCTTGAAATTTTGGAATCTTCTACGTTCCTAAATGTAAGGTATTATAGTTATGAGTTCGTCTAATTAATTAAATCGAATAATTTTGGTTCAAACTTTATATATTGAATTCACCTTTGATCACTATTCCGAAGCACTCCACAACTACGTGAAATTTATATTGGTATATATCTTGATGGGAGTCGAACTTTGATTCTCAAGGTTGTCATCCGACTCTTCTGCGCGCTGGTGAGGGTGGCTGACTTATTTCATTCAAATTCAGTTTAGATACAAACAAACAATTCAATGTATGGTTTTATATTATTCAAATTGAATAGTACATGTAAACTAATACAAATTAGTTGATTGCAATTAATCTGAATATATAGTGATACTATCATAGATATGAGTACTAGGGTCCTGAGGTGGAAAATTAACAGTGGTGTATGAAAAAGGCGTAAAGAAACTTTGTGGATATCATCCACTGCCATGGAAACCACATCTTTTCCTATTCGAAAAAAAAAAAAGATTCTCTTTTGGCTGCTTTTAATTAGGGTTAGATTCCTTGACATTTTTATTTTCTGTTGCATCTAGTCTAGGTAATACACTAATACAAGGGTCAACCTACACAAAAATGGATAAGAATGCTGACTATTTTATTTTATTTTTCAAAACAAAGGCTACTCGAAGACAATTTCTACCAAAATTGAGATGTATATGAATATCATTTAGGTTATCACAAAACTTGAGAAAAACAATTTAACTCGATCAAGTACTCTTTGCAAATAGTTTCAATCCTCTACAATTTGATCTCAGTATAATAATTATTTACATGTCAAATTACACTATATCAAGAATAAATAATTATAGGATAAATAACAAACACAAAAGAAAATTAAGAAATCAACTTCAAAATAAAAATGAATTTTTTTTTGGGTCCAAAAAAATGAAAATAAATGGGTAAACTAAATAGTGCATATAGCAGTAGAAAAATATATCAAAAAATTAATATGATCTTTGGTTAGCAGGAGATTCAAATTATAAAATATTGTATTTATTTTTAATATCTTTCTAAAAAATAAAATAAAATATCATGTCATATTAAAATAAAAACAAATGATAACAATATATACTAAAAAAAAGATAGTTTAAGCTTTCTAACATTTTTCGTTTAAGCTTTCAAACATTTTTCTCTTCCAAATATTATCAATCCCAGAAAAATTAATAAATAATATAAAAAATATATTCAAAATAAATCCTAACCTTTAAAATATATAAGGACATGTGGCTTTCACCTAAAATTATATTGATGATTACTTGAGCAAAAACTAATGGAGCGGAGCCGCTCCCCGTATATTAGTATATATTTAAAAAATGTAAGTATGTGTATCTCTATGTATATAATATATAACTAACTTAAGCCCAAGATAAGCACCTACTATATATCTTCAATCTAATTTCCTCCAGATGCATTCTCTCTTCCCCCTCTCTCAATTTTGGGCTTAGATTTATGGAAAAACTACATAAATAATCAAACATCCTTACCCTAATTATTAAATATCCCAATATTTTAAAATAATTACAGTTATCCTATTAAATTGAAATTACATGGTTAAAAAACTGTATTCATCACAATCCCTAAAAAAGGGCCTAAAATCACTCAACTTGTATCTAAAGGCAACGATTGTTCTCTCTCTATAATCGTTTTCCCCAAATCACGCCTTCAACCAAGGCTCCATCTTCCACACGATCTTCCTCCATTTTTCAAAAAAAATTAGCGCTTGCTGGATCATAATCTTCCATTGTTGAGGTTGGTAAAATTCGTTTTTCAACTTTTACTATAGTTTAGTTCTAAGTTATCATAATCTATAAGAGCAATTACTTGATAACGAATCAACGATTGCCTTCATGGATAACGAATCAGATAACTTGATAATACCAAGTAACCAACAATGGCCTTCATTTGATTTAGGTATATCTCAAACGGAGAACAATGAAGTGTCTTCTCCGACCTTTGTTCCGGCTGTTAGAGACTTTGAAGAAGAAGACTTTGCTGAAAATAGATCCAAATTTAGAAACGATCAAGTCAAAATGAATGAATTGCACAAAAATTTGAAATCAAGAACAAGGGATTCAAACCCAGATGTTATTTTCCAGTGTTACCAACTTGTTATCATGTATCCAGTGTTATTTTCCATGTATCCAAGTATACATATATCTATCTGAGTTGTAAATGTGTAACTTTTGTAAATTTAAAGTTTCAAATTAAAACAAAGCAATACGTATCCAGGGATAACATTGTAAGCAAATCTTGTGTTACATGTATCCAGGATTAATTCATGTTAACATGTATCCCAATACTACTGCAACCTGCTATTTGAGATGTTGGTAACATGTATCCTTAACACTGTTACAATGTATCCAAGCTTACAAACTTGTATCCAATAATAGCATGTATCCAAGTATACCTATATCTATTTGCTGTTTAGATGGGTATCCTTAGATATTGGGAAGTATCCTTAACACTGTTATAATGTCTCCAAGCTTATAATTTTGGATACAGTGTTAAAAGTGTATCCAAGTATTCCTATTGTTGTTTGCTGTTTAAATGTGTATCCTTAGATATTTGAGATCTATTATTACATGTATCATGTATAATGGAGTTACTTGCTGGTTTGATGTGTATCCAAGTAATTTTAAATTGAAATTTGAATTCTCCAGTTGTTTGTGGAGATGAGGATACTGCAGATGCATTTCAAAGTGATTGACGCGTGATTTACTCCTCATTAATTGTAAATCTGTTATTTCCTTTTAAAACGCCCTAATAGTAATAGATTTACAATTAATGATTTACTCCTCATTAATTGTAAATATTTTATTTCCTTTTAAAGCGACATAATAGAAACAGATTTACCATTAATGAAGAGGTTATATGTATCCAGGATACACGAAAAATACAAAGGATACACGCCTTTCCTTTTTTAAACTACCGGGGAAAATGTAATATTTTAAAGTAGTGGGATAAAACGTAATTAGGGACCAAACTACTGTGTTTTATGTTGTTTACACTAGATTTATTGCTGAACACATTGACACTCCTTAAACTTGTCAGCAAATTTTATTTAAACACTTGAATAATTATAATTCATTTTGATTGAACAAATGATATTAAGCACTTTCACCTTAAACTTTTGAAAAAAAACTTTTGTGCATATTCTCTCAAGCGCTGTTACGTATTTTGTCAAGTAAAATATGCCGCATCGTTTAATTATACACATCAACATCAATTGTAGAATGCTTAAGATTCTATAGCTTATTGAAGTTAATGTGTATAACTAAAAAAGGAAATATATTTTAAGTGGTTAACTTATCTACGTAATTAGCGCTTGAAAATACACGCGTAAACTTTTTCAAAATTTCAATCGAAAGTATCTAGAAGGAATATTTTATCATGTATTCAAGTATTTAACTAGATCATATTATTATACAAGTATTTAAAGAAAATAATGTATTTATGTATTTAACGAGAACATGTTATAATTCAAATATTTAAAGAAAACTTCCTCACAAATTGAAGAAACTACTAATGTATTCAACCTAGATTATGGACCTTTTTATTTTCTGCTGCACCAATGTAAGCTAGCGTTTGGCTATAGATTCCCAAATATTTTTGGCAAATATTATTTGGGTGAAAATTTGGGTAAAATTTTACCATGTGTTTGGCCATAGTATTTGAGAAATATATTTCACTTTTTTAAGAAATATGATTTATACCCATAAGTTTTAAAAACTATCAAAACTAACCGTAAGTTTGTATTACATAGCAAGATAGAAACGTCGACGTAACAAGATTCGTGACTTCCGCAACAAGTCGGTTGGATCTTCGTTGCAACAAATAATAAGTAGTGAAGCACGACTATTGTTCCTTTCAAAGATAAAAGTTGGTGTACAATTTGAATAAATAGAGGGTATTTTTGTAAAAAATAAAAGTTTGTTGTAGAATTTAAATTTTTAAAAGCTCCCAAATAATGAGACTTGGCCCAAATACTAATTTTTTCTAGTATTTGAGAATTTGGGCTATTTGCCAAAAACAATTGCCAAATAATGGCAAATCATATGAACAAACATTATTTGCCAATTTGTTTTCTCAAATTTTACTTGGAAAATCTATGGCCAAACGGGTCCTAAGACTTTCTACCTGTACAAGATTCGCGCCACCTAATTGGATAAGAATATTGAATTTTGAAGAGTCAAAATTTATATTCGATTAGATAGCGAAGACATTTAAACGTAAACGTGAAAGTCACAATTAAATAGCACAAAAAGGAACATCTATTAAGCTACTTCATCCATTCCTAAATAAGTGATTTTTTAGCTTGAGCACACCTTTTAAGAAATTACTCATTCGTAAAAACCAAAAAGTATTTTTACTATTCTAATAAACACCTTAAAAAAATGTAACTCTTTAATAGCTTTTTGGTTATGCAAAACTCTCTTTATTTAAAGAAGGATAAAATTGAAAGAACATCATTAATATTTTTTTGATTATATAAAAGATCATTTATTTAAAAATAAAATGAAAAGATTAAAAGATCACTTATTTAGAAACTTCATTAGAAGTTAATTTTTATTTTATGCCCACAAACATGATTCAGGTCGCAATTAAATAACACAAAAAGGAACATCTATTGAGCTACCAAAAACTTCATGAGAAATTAATTTTTATTTTATCCCCACAAATATGCGACGTCTTGCAAACAATTCCCAAGTGGGAACCAAAAACCTGACCCTTCATGCTTTCTTTTTCACGAGATGAGATGGACCTTATTAAGTTGATAGAATTGTAATTTAAATCTCTTAGTACCGATTCATATATATATATATACTAGTTATCGATAGCCCGTGCTATGCACGGGCCAATATATGTTACTTTTTTTTGTCTCAATTTACATAACATAAATTAAATTTAGAGAGTTGATCAAAAAAAAAATTGTATGATTTTTAAGTATCTTAAGTTGTTAATTATTGTAAATTATAATACTTTTTTTTATGTGGCACTGATGTAATTTGGAGATTCACCCTAATTTGTTTATATAGTTTTTAAATATTATAAGTTGTTAGTTATTGTGATTTATAATAGTTTCTACGTAATTTTCAATTAATATATGTTAATCCCTCTACTCCAATTTATGCGATATTGATAAAATTTGGAGTTAATTAAATCTTTTATGTCTTTTAAATTATTAATTATTGTAATTTATAGCACTTTTTACATTATTTTTAAATAATATATATTACTTTCTTTATCCTAATTTATGTGGCACTGATAAAATTTTGAGAGCCAATCAATTTTTTTATATCTTTCAAACATTTTAAATTGCTAGTTATTGTGAATTATCTTTTTTGCGAATTTTTTTAAATATATAGTAGATTTTAAAAAAAGATGAATAAATTAAAACGAAGATCAGGCCCACAAATGAATAAGCAGGCAGAGGAAGCAGGCATGTTGACGCTCTGCTGCATGTTTATTCCCTCTTTCTTAGATAGTAATATGTGTGTGTGTGTGTATATATATATATATATATATATATATATATTATATATATATATATATATATATATATATATATACACACACACACATTTCAGTCTTTCAAAAGGCGAGACATTTTACTTAGCACCGAGTGAGGCATAAGTCTCGAGGCATGGGGCATAAGTGTCACGACCCATACCGTCGTGAGTGGCACCCACCCAACCCCCGGATGACCGAACCAATAGAATTCAATCCTTAGCATAGCCTAACAGCCTAAAACTAGTGAGCAAAAAGTAAACTAGCAAACAACGTAAATAAATCAACTCTATTAAAATATAACCTGCGAAAAATCTCTCCCTAGAATCTGAAAGTCATCGTACCAAAAACATCTACCAAAACTAGAGTACGGGGATGCAACCCTAAATGAAGAAATAGTCTAAGCCCGAAACAAGTGGGCTACAACTCAATGGATAGAAATCAAGGCAGTTTGGTCGAACAGCTCACCCTTGATATCTCGAAGTGTCAGGCTTACAGGTGAGGTCGTGCGTCAACCACCGGAAGATTTTTTGTACTCACAAAAGACAAGCAAGTGCAGTATCAGTACACAACCACTGTGTACTAGTAAGATCATGAGCCAGCTCCAAATAAACAGTGTATGAATAGTACAGAAGTCAAGTAAGAGTACAGAAACACGTAAACAAGTCAACAGATAATTCTAGACTACAAGTCTCTCTCTAACTTGTCCCCACATGTAAACCACTTCCACAACCATGATCAACAATTCACAATAACAATAATTATATCACGTTATATATCCCGGATCCACCCTGGATCCCCTCTAGGCAACACCTAAGTGTCAAACATACAACCCGATCTACACCAAGACCAAACTCATAGATCAATGTAACAACCCGACCTCTCAATGACCAAAATACACAACCACAAATCATAAACACAACTCGGTCCACTCAGGAAACCATTAATAAAGATGCAACAATACAATAAAGTAAACCCGAGCCAACCGTGGAACCCAAGCCAACCGTTAGTATATCCCGTACTAGGAATGGTACCCGAGCCAACCATTAGTATATTAGCTATGTCCCTTTTCATCCCAGACCACCAATAAAGTTGCCTCAAATTTCTATACATCTTGATTACACCCGGATGAATTGGATTCCGCGAACCATGAGCCTCTGCCAACACTTTCTTAATCATGTTATCAACCCGAGGAACACAAATCCTTCCTCTGAAATTTAACACACCACCAGAATCTAACGTGGCGTCTCTGGACTCTCCGGATATTGCCTTGCTCCGAAACCTGCTCAACTACGAATCCTGAAACTGTTTGGCCTTTACCTTCTCTATGAATGTGGATTTGACATCAATACAGGCCAAAATCTCACCTTGTTTTGAAATACCCAAGTGCATGAATAGTCACATCATAGTCCTTCAACAACTCCATCCACCTTCTCTGCCTCAGATTCAAGTCCTTCTGAGTGAAAACATGTTGCAGGCTGCGATGATCAGTGAACACCTCACACTTGACACCATAGAGGTAGTGTCTCCAAATCTTGAGTGCAAACACCACCGCTGCCAACTCCAAATCGTGAGTCGGATAATTTCTCTCATGCACCTTCAACTGCCTAGAAGCATAGGCTATCACATTCCTATCCTACATCAATATAGCATCCAAACCAGAATGTGAAGCATCACAATAAACAGTAATGTCCTTACCTTCAACCGGCAAAGATAAAATGAGAGCCGTGGTCAGAAGTGTCTTGAGCTTTTGGAAGCTCTCTTCGCACTTGTCGAACCACACAAATGGTACGTCTTTCTGTGTCAGCCTTGTCAAGTGGGTAGGAATGGATGCAAAATCCTTGACGAACCTATGATAGTAGCCTGCAAGCCCCACAAAACTTCTCACCCCAGTCACCGAGCTAGGCCGGACCTAACTCTTGACTGCCTCAATCTTCTAGGGATCTACCATTACCCCCTTTTCTAACACTACATGCCCCAAGAATGCTACTGAAGTCAACCAGAACTCACACTTGAAAATTTTTGCATAAAGCTTTTGACGTCTCAAAATGTCCAACACTATACAGAGATGTTTAGCATGCTCCTCCCTACTCTTGGAGTAGATCAAAATATCATCAATGAAAATGATAACGAACGAATCCAAGCACGGTTTAAACACCCCATTCACCAGACTCATGAATACCGCTGGTGCATTGGTCAAACCAAATGACATCACTAAAAACTCATAATGTTCATACCGAGTCCGAAAAGCAGTCTTAGGAATATCCTCGAGCTTAATTTTTAACTGATGATACCCTGACCTCAAGTCAATTTTTGAAAACACCGACGCACTCTGTACCTTGTCAAACAGATCATCAATACGGGGTATAGGGTACTTATTCCGAATGGTAACCTTGTTCAACTGCCTGTAATCTATGCACATCCGCATACTACTATCCTTCTTCTTTACAAATAATACCGGAGCACCCCAAGGCGAAGCACTGGGACAGATAAATCCTTTATCTAGGAGTTCCTGCAGCTGAGACTTAAGCTCTCTTAACTCTGTCGGATCCATTCGATATGGAGGAATGGAAATTGGGCAAGTGCCCGACTCTAGGTCAATATATAAATCGATATCCCTGTCCGGAGGCATGCCAGACAAATCCGCTAGAAACACCTCTTGAAACTCTGAAATGACTAAAACTAACTCAATAGAGGGGGACTCCACACTATCATCCCGGAGATGAGCCAGAAAGTCTAGACACCCTCTTCCCACTAGCTTCCTAGCCTGAACGAATGATATTATTTTGGCCAGCCTAGACCTGTACACACCTTCCTACTCTAGCCTATCCTTACCTGAAATATCTATAGCCACAGTCTTGTTGTTACAATTCAACAGAGCATAATACGGAGATAACCAGGTCATTCCCAAAATAACATCGAAGTCAGCCATATCCAGAATTACTAAGTCTACCCAAGTATGCAACCCCACAAAAACAATCAAACAATTACGATAAACATGAGTCACAATCACCGACTCTCCCACTGAGGTAGAAACATGGATTGAAGAATCAAGAATATCGCATATCAAGTCCAGACCCAACATAAAACTCACAGACACTTAAGAATATGTGGAACCTGGGTCAAATAGTACTGAAGCCATTTTATCACAGGAAAGAATGGTACCTGTGATCACCACATCTGATGCATCAGCCTCGGTCCTCCATGGAAATGCATAACAGCGATCCCGATCATCCATTCAGACAACTTACCTAGACGGCTGCACCGCACCCCTACCCGCGCCGACGTTCCCTCTGTCTCCCTAACCTCCCTGAAAGTTACCTCGCCCACCCTGTGAACGGCCTCTAGAATGACCACCTCTACCTGCCAGGACCACAGCCTTAGACTGCTGCTGAACCTGATTACCAGTCTGCCTGTGAGGGCATTCCCTCTTAAAGTGGCCCAGATCAACACAATGAAAATAACCACGATCAAATGTAGGCCTGCTAGTAGATGTGTAGGAAGCTCCCTAACCCCTAGGAGCTAAAAACTGCTGATTAGCTCCCAGACGACTACCTGTAGCAGCTGGCAAAGCTGACTGAATAGGATGGGGTGAGTATACTTGCTGATTCTAGCCCCTGGAGTACGAACCACTGTAATTTCCCTCATTCCGGGGCTTCTTGGCTAATACTTTAGCCTGCCCCGCTTGCCTGACTCCCTCAAGTTTCTTTACATAATCTGCCACTTCATTGAAGCCTTTCCCTGAAGAATTCTTGTGCACAGACAATACCTGAAGCTCAGTACTCAAACCCTTGACAAACAATCGAACCCGTTCTTCCTCGAAACCCAACAACTGTGTAGCAAAACGAGATAAGGCATGAAATTTTACCTCATAAACAGAGACTGACATGCTACCCTGCTCTAAATTCAAGAATTCATCCTTTTTTCGGTCCCTCAAGGTACATGATACGTACTTCTTTAAGAAGAGAGTGTGAAACTGTTCCCAAGTCAGTGGGGGCAAAACAGACGACCGATACTCCATATGAGACCTCCACCACTGCTTGGCATCACCCTGCAGCTGAAATGTGACAAACTCAACCCTATGTTGTTGCACAATGCCCAGCTTGTGTAGCCTCTCATAGCAATCCAGTATGAATTCATAAGCATCTTCCCCTATCGGTACCCTGAAACGTGCGAGGTTTCTGCTTGAGAAAGTTGGTCAGCATAACATGTTCACTTCTTGTCATCACTGGGCCTAACATTGGCCTGAAGAAATAACCTGTGACTGAAGCTGCATCCATCCTTGGAGCCGTAGGGTATGCTGGTTGAGTTCCCAGAGCCTGATTTACAACGCCCGCGGGTATGGCTCCACCACCAACCAAACCACTCAAGAAGTTACAAGCCTGCTGAAATGCTTCGGGCATCATAGAGAGAAGGCCCGCACCTCCTGCCGGTGTCGCCTTCGCCTGCCCCCCTTCATCCTCCACAACAACTTCCACATCATTGTCAACCTGTTCTTGAGGTGGGGGAGGGGTTTCCTCTCGCGCTCCTGCAGCAGCTTGAGCCCCACCCCTGATAGGTGTGGCTCTACCTCGTCCTCTGCCCCTTACCTGCCTCTACCACGGATAGCCGAGCCCGCTGGTCTCGCCCCGTTGTTCCTTGTGTTAACCATCTGCGGACAGAAGAGTGAAAGATCTAGATACCAATTTTTATCACCAGATACCAATTGGAATCGAGTTATAGCACGATGGAAGAAAGAAGAGATAGTTTTCCTAAAGTCCTTTATCCTCTCAAAGAAAAGCACGGACGTCTCCGCACTGTACCGTAAGACTCTATTAGACCTATTTTGGTATAACGAGATCAACGAACCTAGGGCTCTGATACTATCTTTGTCATAACCCAGACCATCGTGAGTGGCACCCACCCAACCCCCGGATGACCGAACCAGTAGAACTCAATCCTTAGCATAGCCTAACAGCCTAAAACCAGTGAGCAAAAAGTAAACTAGCAAACAACGTAAATAAATCAACTCTATTAAAATATAACCTGTGGAAAATCCCTCCCTAGAATCTAAAAGTCATCATACCAAAAATATCTACCAAAACTAGAGTACATGGATGCAACCCAAATGAAGAAATAGTCTAAGCCCAAAACAAGTGGGCTACAACTCAATGGATAGAAATCAAGGTTGCTTGGTCGAACAGCTCACCCTTGATATCTCGAAGTGTCAGGCCTACAGGTGAGGTCGTGCGTCAACCGCCGGAAGATTTTCTGTACTCACAAAAGATAAGCAAGTGCAGTATCAGTATACAACCACTGTATACTGGTAGAATCATAAGCTAGTTCTAAATAAATAGTGTATGAATAGTACAAAAGTCAAGTAAGAGTACAAAAACACGTAAACAAGTCAACAAATAATTCTAGACTGTAAGTCTCTCCCTAACTTTTCTCCACATGTAAACCACTTCCACAACCATGATCAACAATTCAAAACAATTATACCGCGTTGCATATCTCGAACCCACCATGGATCCCCTCTAGGCAACACCCTAAGTGTCAAACATACAATCCGGTCTACACCAAGACCAAACTCATAGATCAATGTAATAACCCGGCCTCTCAAGGACCAAAATGCAGAACCACCAATCATAAACACAACCCGGTCCACTCAAATAATCATTGGTAAAAATGCAACAATACAATATAGTAAACCCGTACCAGGCGTGGTACCCAAGCAAACCTTTAGTATATCCCATACCAAGTGTGGTACCCGAGCCAACCGTTAGTATATTCCGTACTAGGCGTGGTACCCGAGTCAACCGAATATCACATAAATCCACAGTCACAACAATGAATAATCAACACTTGTAAACCAACAAGCAAAACACCTAGTTCATTTCACCAGACTGAAAAACATGATTTTTGGACATTCTTAACCATTCCCTAAGCAATGCATACCACACAATTACTTAGACATGAGTACACAAACACACAATGCATAAAGGAATCAATAGCCATCACCTACCTCGAATAATCAATCTCTACAGTGCCAGAGTTTTCCCTTTTTCAGGATCCCTTGCTTGTTCATGGTCTAGAAACAAACACATAAACACTATAGTTAATTAACTGGCCTAAATTACCCGGATTATACAAAAATCCTAATCCCCAGGCCAAACCATGATCATTCCAACCCTTTCCGGGCTTTTCCACTATTAATTCACCTAAGATTATCATTTATACCGATACATTCAGAGAATTAAAGCTTGGTGATCAGTACCCATTAACTATAAACAACACCCAAGAACTCTAGCACCCTAGAATCCCCTTTTTTCCCCGGATTCTACAATCCTGGGTTATCCTAAACCATTCCCCAAGCCCACCCTTAGCAATTCTATAGCGTAGGAAAGATATCACAGATTTTGGAGAGTAGAATCCTTACCTTTAGGATAAAAAACGGTGAGAAACTGGTAGAAATCACCCAAAATCGCACCCTTCTTCTCCCAAAATGAGTTGCAGAAAAACTGAACTATTTTAGAGAAGTTTCTGCATTAAACTCCATCACGCTCCGCTATAGTAGTCCACTCTACTATAGAGGTACCGCTGTAGCGGAGTCATCCGCTGTGGCGGAGGCTGACCGACGTTGACTTCCGCTGTAGCGGTATTTTCTCTGCTACGACGGAGGTCGCTATGGCAAAGTGTCAACTGCTATGGCGGTTGACACGGGACAGAAAGTCGTAAAATCTCCAAAACTGGTCTATTTTATAATACACTTATTTTCCTGACATCTCGGAACAACTCCTTTACGTCAACCTCAATTCTGGGAGTTCTACTTACCCGAATTCGATTCTGAAAAGTCCTACAGACTCCTTTATGTCTTAGCTAAAAGGAAAAATAGCTCAAATCAAGACATCTAACCCAATCCTTACCCGGATTGGCCTAGACCATACCTCGCTCTAAAATCGGCCGAGACTAGCCTAGCCTAGAATTTCAAACTCCCAAACCCGGAGTTTTCTAACTCTAAGAATTGGCACGAACGGTTTACCCGTAACGACGGACCCGATCATTATAATAAGCTTCATGGATCTTTAATTTTAAATTTATAATATATTAAAATAGTATAACAACACAAAAATTATAAAAAATAAATTAATAATTTTAAAAAATTAAAACATGTTTAAAAAACTCATAGAAAATAATACTTCTAACATCATTTTACAAGTAGAAATAATGAAAAGATATAAAAACTATTATGAGATGCAAATTAACTCTAACATCTTAACTTTTAAACAATAAAAGAATCATAATATCTTAAAATATATGACTATCTTACTATGAAATTTACCTCCCTAAAAGAAATAATCAATAAATTATTAGTATTATAATTAAAACATCACTCCTTCATGAATAAAAATAAAATGCTTTCAACTGATAAAATAATAAAATATGATAATTTTGAGACATAAGACAAAAAATGAAGATCAATGACAAGTGAATACGTAAAATTCGACTATGTATTTTAAAAAGAAATGTTAAGTGATATTCACCCTCACGACATTCTCAAATAGTAAATAAGCAATAATAAGACTTGTTATTTGAGTTACTCATAATTTTTTTTATTTCTATAGATGAAAAATTAAGCATCATTTATTTATTAAAGAATTATGTGGATCAACCATGTTAACTAAGGAATTTGACACATAATTTGTGTAATAATTATTAGGCGAGCTTTGAGCGTTGGGCATTAGGCATGTTATTGTGCACAATTAAAACTTAGGGTGTAAGCCTCACAGAACTAAGCCCCACAGATAAGCCCCGAGATGTTTTACCAGTGTCCTATCCCAGAGCGAGTCACAAAACTGCCTTTTAAAATACTAATATATTCTATAATTATCACCATTTAACCTTGGATCAAATAATAGAATTTGCTCTTTGTTCCCTCACACAAAAATATCAATAACAAAAAAGAAGAAAAGAGACAATCACTTTGGTACGATTTTGTAATCAATTCATAATTTATTTATTTTTTAAATGAGTTTAAGTTATATATATTATATCACGATCTAAAATTCATAAGGATCATGATACTTGTTTTAGGGATATTTGTTGTCCTAATCTTCAATTGGTGGTAACCAGACCTTAAGTCAATCTTTGAAAATATGAAAGCACCCTGAAGCTAATCAAATAATTCATCAATGCGGTATCAGATACTTATTCTTGATCCTTACCTTGTTTAGTTGTCGATAATCAACACGCATCATCATAGTGCTATCTTTTTTCTTCACAAATAGAACAAAAGCACCACAAGGAGAAACTTTGGTCTAATGAATCCTTTAATCAACATATCTTACAATTGTTGTTTTAACTTCTTCAATTATGTCGGCGTTATCCAATATGAAAGAATAGAAATGGACTGAGTGTCCGGCTCTAGATCATTGCCAAATTTGATATCAAGATCGAGTGGAATACTTGTTAGTCTGTTGAAAAGACTTATGTGAACTCACTCACCACCGCTACTGACACAAGCATAGGGATGTAGATGTTATTAATCCAGATATGTGTTAAATAAGCTAAATACCCTTTCTCCACCGTCCTCTCTGCCCTGATAAAAAATATCACTCTCTTCGGTGCATGACTAATAGAATGCTTACACTTTAGTATAGAGATATCTGGCATGACCAATGTAACTGTATTGACATGATAGTCCAAAATTGTATGATAAGTACAAAGTTAATACATGCCCATGATAAGATTTAAATCTACCATATCCAAGATAATCAAGTCTACCCATGTCTTATACCTCATCAAAGTAACAATACAAGATCAATACACCCGATCCACCACTGAGGAATCACCCACGGGAGTAGAAACACATATAGGCACAACAAGAAAATCACCTAATTTATCCAAACCCGAAATAAAATATGCATACACATAAGAATATGTAGAATCTGAATCAAATAGTATTGAAGTCGACTGATGACAAACTGAAATAATACATGTGATGACTGCATTCGAAGCTTCAGTCTTTGGGCCTACCAAAAATGCATAACATTAAGCACGTCTACCCCTAGATTGTGTGTCTCTAGGACCACCTTCTTGGCATGTTTATTCCCTATCCATAGCAGAATGAGAACCACCTTTAACACTCTATACACTCCATTTAGTCAGCTATGCTACTACATTGGGTGTTTGAACTTAAGAATTATACTGGATTCACCACGTCTGAGTTTGGGATAATCCTTTATGTCGTGCTCCAGATCACCATATTCATAGCATTCTTTTCGAGTCATGGTTGGTATAGTCCAAAAGAATCAAATTGTCTCTCACGATCAGAAGACATGGAATATGAATCTCGAGAAACCTGGTCCAAACTGTAACTGCTATATCCAGAATAACTACCCTCCAGTGTATGTAATGTTGCGTGAATGGGTCTACTAGAATTAGGATGATAACGTCTACCTAAATACCCTGTTTCTAGATGAAGTACCATTGAAACTATCAGATCTACCAGCCTCTTGTCTTCACCTCTGCCATAGGTCTAGTAACATATCATCTCAGCCTTCTTGGTGACCTGCTGAAAAGAAGACCCAGAAGCAAACACCTAGGTTATATCCATACAAATTGAAAAGATCAAACCTTTTATAAATTTTTATTTCCTCACAGCCTTAGTAGGAAATAACATCAATTCATGTTAGACTAAGGTATGAAACCTTACCTCATAATCAGTGATCGACATACCATGCTACTGAAGTCCTCAAACTGATCCCTCTTTCTCTCTCTCAAGCTACGAGGAATAATTTTTTCTAGAAAAATCTCTAAAAAGTGAGTCCATATTAAAGGAAGTGATCCAATTGGTCTACGATCAATATAATCCCTTCACCACTACTTGACAGGCTCGATCATCTGAAATGTAATATAATTCACCCCGTGAGACTTCACCAATCCGAGGTTATGCAACCTCTCATGATAGTTAACTAGAAACTCATAAGAATCTTCACTGGGATCTTCACCTTTGAATCAAGGAGGACACATCCTGAAAAATTTATTAAACATCTTCTGCTCCTACACAGTGATAAGAAGTCTAGCATATGATAGGGAGAAAGATCAGGTAATGGTGCAACATTAATATGTGGAGACACAACAACTAATTGTGTCCTTGGTGTCTGAAAATTTGGGGAATATAATCGGGAGTTTGTGCCCCGGACGCTGATCTAAGAACCTATTGGTGTGACAGGAAAAAGCACTACCTGAGCCATACTCTCAAGAAAACTCAATATATGGACCATAATTTCCCGAAGCATGAGCATAGCAGTAACGCCCATGATCGAGAAACAAGGGATATTCTGAATAGTTTCTTGCCTCTCTTCAACGTATAATAGAAAATACTTATAGCTATACAATTGTAGGCTTAAAGTCCTATTCTATGAAAGAGTATATATTGATATAACTATACAATCTGTAATTGAGTCCTATTCTAAGAAAGAGAATATTTTGTGATTACTATATAATTATAGCATTGCCTAATATACCCCCTCAAATTGATATCGATGATCACACAGTATCAATTTAGAGATAAGCTAGCAATATCGTGTGTATAATATCACCTTTGAAAATAAATCGGCAAGCTGATCATAAGAAGAAATGTGTTGTAGAGTGATGAGACGATAAACTACCAATTCATGAATATAATGGCAGTCCATCTCTATATGTTTTGTGTTTTCTTGTTGCACTGGATTTATGGCTATTTTAATCACACTAGTATCATCAACATGTAACACTGTAGAGGATGTAATAGCAACACTGAGCTCAGATAATAGACATCATAGCCAAATAATTTTAGAACTTACTATTGACATAGCCCGATACTCAGCCTGCATAGATGATTTAGACGTACAAGATTGTTTCTTATATTTCTAAAATATCAAGGATGTTTCAAGAAATATACACCAACCAGTAATATAATGATGAGAATTCGAACAACTAGCCTAATCTGCATCAGTATATCCTTCAAGATGTATAAGGGAATCAAAACAAAAGAGAACACCTTGATTCATAGAACCACGAACATACTGAATAACACGAAATAATGCAGTGTGTTATATACGATACGGATTATCCACAAACTAACTTAGAACTTGTATTGCATATGAGATGCCGGCCTTGTCATAGTGAGATAAACTAATAATCCCACCAACTGCTGATACAATATTGGATCACTAAATGATTCTCCATAAGCCTCCTTGTACTTCGTAGTAATTTCATTGGGGTGTATACAATCTTATCATTGGTAAGACCATCTATTGCAACAAGATCACTAACATACGTTTGTTGTGTAAGCATAATCCCAGTAGGCAAGTATAGAACCTCAAGTCCAAGAAAGTATGCCAGTCGTCCCAAGTCCTTCATCTTAAATGAGGTATGCAAGAATTCTTTTAACTTAGTAATAGTCTCTGGATAATTTCCTTTGATAATGATATCATCAACATAGACGAGAAGTACTATGATACTTACCGGAGAAGTACGAAGAAATAAGGAATGATTCGAAGAACTCTGAGAGAAGCCCGCAATTGAATCGTGGATCAAAATTTATCAATATAAGCTTGAGGAGCCTGTTTTAAGCTATAGAGAGATTTTCAAAGATGACAACTGCATTTGGTCTTGGCAGAACACACCCAGGTGGTGGTTTCATAAACACAACCTCTTTCAAATCACCATGAAGAAACCATTTTTCATATCCATATGATGTAAGGTCCGATATTTTATTGAAGCCACAACCAATAATGTTTGTACCATTGTCATCTTAGCAATAGGTGCAAAAGTCTCCTCATAATCCACCTCATACTTCTGTTTGTACCCTTGAGCAACCAACCGAGCTTTGTAGCAATCAATTATACCATCTGCCTTTATTTTAATGGAATACACCCACTTACTTCCAATGAGAACACCATCTGCTGGTTTATCAACAAAGTCCTAAATAGAATTTTCATTCAGTGCATGAAGCTCTTCTGTCATTGCCTCTTTCCAAAAAATTTGTGTAGAAGTCTGGGAGTAAGATGAAGGTACTTTAATATAATGTAGTATGGTATGCATGACAGAGGACTTACTAAATTTTCCTGAAGAGTAACCGAGATGTTCATGAGCATGGCGATTTATCCTACTAGACCGATGTGATGGAGTAACTGGATGAGATGATCTATCTTCCGAAGATGAGAGTGAAGATGTAGAGTCAATATCAAAAGGAGAAGAGAGCTAGAGATCATCGTAATCAAAGTTCATGGGTTGTTCCAGAGGGTCAAGCAGAAGGTCAGTAGCTATTACATTGTCATCAAACTTGTATGTAAAAAAAATAGATTCTAAAGCATATTTAGAATTATATTTGCAAGAAAACTGATCCTCAAAGAAAATAACATATCTAGATACTCGGAGATGACGATGAGATGTATCATAACAGAGAGCAGTTTTGCGTGTTACTGTAGCCCATAAAAATACATTGTGTTGCCTTTGTCAAAAGCTTATGTCATTCATATGCTAGAAGATTGACAAAGCAAACACAACCAAAAACTCGCAAGTGGAAATAATAAGGCTTACTATAAAATAATTTAAAGTACGGTGACTCATTGTCAATGACCGAGAAAATTTATCTATTGATCAAATATATAGAAGTATGTACTACTTCCGGCCAGAAGCTCTTTGACATATTTGACGTACCCAACAAATCCAATATAGTTTTCAAAACATGTTGATTCTTTCTTTCTGTAACACCCTAGAACTCCCAAGCCTAGACTTAGCTCAGAAAACCAGAAAGAAATAAAAATTTCAACTGTCAGCCAATCCACGAGTCAGATCCATGAGTCGTGGAAGAGTCCACGAGTCGTGAACTGGACCCGTGGAATCAGATCAGAGGCTTGAGGATTTTCTCTGAGAACCATTGAGTGGTTCTACGGACCGTGGAATAATCCACGAGTCGTGAACCCAGTTCGTGGAGTTCAGACCAGGGGCCTGCCTTTTTTTGAGAACCACGGGCTGGTTCTACAGACCATAGAATGATCCATGAGTCATGAATCCAGTTCGTAGAACCAGACCTGAGAGTCAGCAATCAGCCCAGGATCCACGAGTGAGATTCATGATCCATGAAAGTTTCCACGAGTCGTGAACCACACTCGTAGAACCTAATTCTAGTAGCTCAGATTTCCTGACCCAGGAACCACGACAAGGTTCCACAAGCCATGGAAGTTTACATGAATCATGGTTTCTACCCGTAGAACTTGAGTCTCAAATTTCAGCAGTTTTCTTTTAAATATTCCAGGGGTATTTCAGACTTTTCCTACCTCTTTTAAGGTCTAAGCTACGTCATTTTGCTTAGTCTAAGCCTAGTTAATTAGTCAAAAACTACCTAAATCAACTATTCTCCTAAAATCATCAGACACTTAGAAAGAAAAAGAGAAAAAAGGCGACAATTTCTCCCAAGAACAAGTAGAAGGTTCCTTCAAGCTCAGCCCCAAAAATCCAAAGATTTCCTCCATAGATTCTCCTCCAGGTATGTGGGATTTCATCAATGGATTTCTTCCACCCATTGAGTCCCTAGATTCAGTTCATTTCTTCAGTTCTCCAACAGTTATTCAGACCTACGGTTCCTAAACCTTAGAGAATCATTGCAATTCAGATTCTATTATTTGTAGGATAATTATTACATGTTTTATTAGAGAATTAGCATAGTCATATTTACAAAGTTCAGTAACCCTAGCTTTTGTTAATTTCAGTACTCATAGCTTATGCTTGCTAGTCAGATAATTCAAAAAATTATTCTTCAGAATTAGAATGCTATCAGCTTCAGTATCACTATATTACATTCTCAGTTGATTATCAGTATTTGAGCTATTCAGTACTTCAATTTGCATTTTATTGCTTATACATTCAGTTGAGTGTAGGCTTAATACCGAGTGGACAAATGGATGAAGGCTCTGCTGTCATCTTTAAGCTGAGACCTTTAGTAGCAGTCCCTAAGTCCTAGAACTACGACGCTACCGTAGGTATAAAGGGGGCCAGCTGTCAACTTTAGGCTGGTCACCCTTGTCCCTTGAGGACATCAGTTTTGGTGGATCCACGTCAGAATTGTTTGTACCCTTGGCAAGGTGCGAACACCCTTCCATCCAGAGTTACAGGTTGGCCCCATAGTTAGCGCAGCTTGAGGTATGTCGATTAATAGTAGCTCTCACAGTCAGATTCATCTTTGCATTGACCTTGTATTCAGTTGTTTAGCTCAGCTCAGCATGTTACATGGTATACATGTTATTTACTTGGTCATTGCATTCAGTTTATCTCTCAGTTCATGTTTTAGTATATATCTCTATTTCAGTCTTTATAATGTTCAGCTTAGCATATATCCCGCATGCTCAGTACATTCGAAGTACTAACGCATATTTTTGTGCTACATCATTTTATGATATAGGTTCAGGCGCTCAGTATCCAGACCGCGTTTAGCTCAATTTTCAGACCTTACTCAACAGCTTCAGTGGTGAGTTCTCATAGTTCGAGGATGATAGATATGCTTTCATCTTTTAGTTTTATATTTAAGTTTCAGATTATTAGAGTTAGCTGGGGGCTTGTCCCAGAACCTCACTTCAATTAGAGGCTTTCAGACATAGACTAGAATCAGCTTTGAGTATTTCAGTTTACTTTCAGACTTAACACGTTTTCATATATCAATATATATATATATATATATATATATTCACACATGTTTGGGCATCTTTCCCATCTCAGATATTTAAATGCTTCAGTTTTTTGCAGACTATGTTTTCATCAAAAATTGTCTAGATATGCCAGACCATGAGTTATCTTGGGGTCACTTGTGATACTAAGCACCATGTTGTGTCCAGGGGGTAGCCTCGGGGCATGACACTTTCTATGACTCTATTTTATTCTGGAGTATGAGGACAAGTGCATTGGGCAATAATTCCATTATCTTTTTAAAAACTCAATAAGATTAATCTTAGTGTACTCTTCGTCGAAATCAGAATACGATATTTTTATAGTTTTATAAAATTGTGTATGAACATACTCAATAAAATTCACAATAAGAGTCAGAATCTCATATTTATTTCGAATAAAAAATGCCTAGGTGTATAGATACATGATCAATAAATAACATAAAGTACTTATATTCCATCCTTGAAAAAATAGGAGAACGACCCCAAATATCATTATGCACTTAATCAAACAAATCTCATAAGCAGATGAACTGGATGAAAAAGGAAGCTTGTGATTTTTTGAACCGGCACAATTAGAACATGTCAAAGGGAGACTGGAATTAGGGAAGACATAATTTAAGCATGTGCTGAAGCCGAGAGAATGAGGATGACCCATCCTTTTATGCCAAAGAGTGATAAACTTATTTGAGCAAGTAACATCCGCTGTAGAAATTGGAAGAAAACAATAATGCAAGTGACGATGAAATGACTCTAGTAGAAACATTCTGTCAACTCTATGCCCCGTGGCCATAATCGTCCCAATTTTCAGATTATGAACAACATAATCATTAAGTGAGAATTTTACGACACAATTTTGATCAACTAGTAGACCAACTGAAAATAAATTAGCCCTCAAATTTGATACATAAAGAACATTAGAATGATTTTCAACAGAATCAATACCCAATGCGGTCAATGTGTACCCGTTTGTTGCATGAATAACATATTTAGAAACATCATTAGACATCAAAAAAAATTGGGACAAATATCCAGTCATATGATTGGAAGTCCCTGAATCTAAATGCCTAGTAGATTTAATAGAATTACTTATACCTGAAAAGGATGTCGAGAGTGTACTTGAGATAGCTTTGGGAAGGGAAATTGCAATAGAATCTCAGATTAGTCTTTCAAGATCATGACCAACAGAGAAGGAACCCGATGGTGTAGTGACGTCTGTCTGGTATGCATGGTGAGCAGGCCGGGAATGATTTGGACAACAACAACAATTCGAAATATAATGACCAATATTCTTGTAATAAGCACAATACTTTTTCTTCTTGGGACAATTTGCTGCTATGTGATTAAAGTCGTGGTATTCATAGCACTACACACTTATCTTAGTAATTCCTGTTGAAGCAATGACAGTTAATTTTTCTGCAAGTAATGCAACAACAGGTAATGGTTTAGACTCCATACAGCCTGAGTTCTAAGCCTGGTCTCTTCACGCAAGATGACTGCCAACATAACATCAAGAGCAATAGTGACTTTTCTGTTCAACAAACTGCCACAAATTGACTCGAATTCAGGCCAGAGTTTCATTAAAAACTACACCATTCTTGTCTTATTCTATTCTCCCAAAACCTCCTTGAGACCTGCTATAGACATATTCCTCCCAGAAATTTGATCTTGTTCTGACCAGAGCAACTGCAAGTCAGTGTAAAAGGAGCAAACGTTCTTGTCCCCCTGTGTATATTCCACAATCTTGCATTCCACTTCAAACTCTCGCAAGATTGCTTTGTTGATAGACTGTACAGAGGTGGAGCCACATCTCAAAATCAAAACTAAATGGTCTAAGTCCCATAGTTATGTCAGCATGTACCAAATTCAGCATCCAAGCGATTACTTTTGATATATTCAATTTTCATAGATCTAACTCTTTCGCATCTACTGGCGGATGAGCAGAACCATCTAACCATCCAAAAAAGCCCTTACCTTGAACAAATTAAAGATTCCAAAGTGGAATCCCAGAGAGAAATATTGAAACCATCTAATTTTGTGAAAAGCAAATCGTGCAAGGATAATTGTGAATTCATTGAGCGATACAACATAGGAAAAAAATACAGGGTACCCGTGTAGAAAAAACCAGAGAGCACAAAAGGAACACAAGAAGGTAGCAAAGTACAGAGAAAATAGAGAGCACGAGAAAAAAAATTAGATTGTGGCTCTTGATACCATGATAGAAAATGAGAGATTTTCTGAATAGTTTCTTGTCTCTCTTCAATGTATAGTAGGAAATATTTATAGTTATACAATTGTAGGGTTAAAGTCCTATTCTAGAAAAGAGTATATTTGTTATAACTATACAATCTGTAATTGGGGTCTTATTCTAAGAAAGAAAATATTTTGTGATTACTATACAATTATAGCATTGCCTAATAGCCCGGTGGTGCCTTAGCTGCCTCCAACTCTTCTACCTAAAAAGACTTATCCTCACGCTAGCTCTACCTCCGATTTAGGAGATATGGCTCTAGCATAGGCTTGTATTGCCATAGTGCTCGGCCTTTTGGCCTCGCACTCTGCTCCGACCGCGTGTAACAGTCCTAACAGCAAGTGCGGGCGCCTCATCTCCTACCGAAGCTGAACGAGTTTTCACCATCTTTGAGAGAATGAAACAACAAAGATTAGAAACTCAATAAGGACCCAATTACGCATGACGAAGAATCAAACAATAGGATTTTCCTAAATATCATGTATCCTCTCGAAGAGAAGTACAAACATCTTTGTAGCGATCCGCAAGACTCTAATAGACATTGTTCCTGTACTCATGAGACCAGTGAACCATGCTCTGATATCAAATCACCCTCGAGTTCCTCAAGGTTCTTGCAAAATATAACGAAGTCATACCCTTCGAACATAGTGGAATCATCAAAACTCAAATCTGACCTCGTTAACGTACACAAAATATTGACTTTGGTCAAACTTTTAAAACTTTAAACTTCCAAAACTAAAAAATTTCCCTGAAACATATTTGATTACCTATGAAATAGTGTCACTCATCTCTGCAAGTCATAAACATCACAAAGAAGCTATTCATAGGGTTAAACAGGGAAAAAGAGACCAAAAACACAAAATGATCTTGCGAATAGCTACGTACTATTATGTAAATACTATTAGTTTACACTATCAAATTATTTGAATGATAGTCACAAGTACACCCTTCTTAAAATACGAGATTTATAATTTCAAAATAAGATAAATTACATGCCGAATAACATGTTGGTCTAAAATTTTTTTTACGCGCTGACGATATATATAACTTAAACTCTACTTTATATACTGTGTAATTTAATTATTCTATATATTCATGAATATTTTGCTAAAGTTCCTTCTCTTGTTGAAGTGCGATTACAATTTTTTTGCATAACTTACTGACCAATTCTCAATAAAGAAAAAGAAAACAGTAAAAAAAGTATAGAAATTAAAAATTTAAAAGAGGGGGGAAAGGAGCATCAAAGCAAAATTGCAGGAACATATACTTGATTAGTAGGAGATTTCGATTCTGTAATCCGTTATAAATGTTATTTTAGTTATATATAGACTTTTGCATAAGAGGTTGGTATCTAATAAGAAAGAAAATTTATAATTAAATAAAATACAAGAAATCTTTATAAAATTATTTTTTAATTCAGGATGTAAGTAGACATAAGAGATCATTTCGTCTCTAGAATTAGTATTCCTGTAAGAATTTCTATGAACTACAATACATATGCATATAATTAAATATACATAATAACTGCAGCGAAATTTAATGTTACCTCCACCTCCAATCATGATGATCAAATGCTAGTATTACCGTAAACCTGAAATGGAACAAAAAAGAGAGAAACAATAGTGAGAGTTTTCAAGACTGTATCTGGTGAAACTGTAGTAGTCTGATTTGATGAAAACACATGCTTTTATAACCAGACAGTCCTGGAACCCCACAGTTAACAGACTTCTTATCCTTCCCATCAAAGGATAAGTCATCTTAGAATCCAACCTCATCTAGGAACCTTCTCAAATATTATCACCAAACAATACATATAAAAATAAATTATATAATTTAATATATATATATATAAATATAAAATCAATTAGTAATGTGTGGGCCATACTTAATGAAAATATAACAATTCTCGCATGCTACTAATACTCCCTCCATCCATCTTTACTTGTCCACTATACTAAAAATAAATGTTCAATAATACTTGTTCAATTTATGAAATTAAGAGATAATTTTACATTTAGTTCCTAATTTACCCTTATCATTAATTATAGTCATTTCCCTATTATATTTTTCAAGACATTGTATTTATTATATTCAAAGGGTGATATGGTAAAATTGTCCTTCTATTTATTATTTCTTAAGAAGTGTGCAAAATCAATAGTGGACAAGTATTATTGGACGAAGGGAGTAATTGTTTAACAGGTCAATTTATTAAGTAAAAATAAAATATAGGTTGTGAGAGGAGTGGTATATATTTTTTTGCCTTCTCCAGGAAACTAATGATTCTTAATCAAGAGTTAAGATCGTGAGTAAATAAATATGTGGTTGTATAAACATGGCTCTTTATTTTTTAAACTAAGAATTGACACTTTGTGTAGGTGTAAGGTACAAAACTGTGAAAATGATTGCTAAACCTCCAGAATCACATGTGTGTTAATTTCTCTTCCCTTTCCTCTTTGATCAATTATTCTAATCTTTTTGTATAGAAAGTGGTCCCCGTCGGCTCTAGCCCTTCCGCCCATGGTTGGATTAGAGATCTAGGTATGTATTCGATCGAATTCAATAACTTCGATCAAAATATTATATTTATATGTATGTATAAATCAATAATTTAGAAGAGTTAAAATTTTAAATTCATAAATTTTAAATCTTGACTCCAACTTTGTTTTCGTACCAATTTTGAAGTCTTGATTAAAAAAAGAAGAAGAAGAAGTCATGATTCATGAGAATTTGGAAAGAATACTAATTTAAAGAATTAGTACAAGAATTAGGTAGTAATTGATTGTCAATGGGACTGCAAAGAAGACTTGTTTTCCACGTGGCCTGACTAGCTACAAGGTTAACAAGGTTGACTTAATTAGGTCGAACTTGAAATACGCATGACAAATGATATAAAACCTAACTCAGATTAATTAACTAACCAAATGTCGAATCAATTAATCAATAACAAAATCACCAATTAACTATCGAAACAGATCTACAACGAGTTATGCACGTTCAACTAAAAAAATTATTAATTTACTTACACATATATATAAAATTAATTATTAAAAAATGTAAGCATATAAGATGCATCTATTCTAAACACGTTATTCCAAATGTTGAGTTTGTCTTAAAGTACCAATTTCGTCCCTTCTTTAATTTTTCCATTTTCAGCTAACTTTCATGATAAATTCAGAAACATTTTTAAACTGATCATTTATTAATATTTACATAAATGGATAACCAAACATATATTCAAAAGAAATCATTATTTTATAAAGTTAATATGAACCTTGGAAATTAAAAATTGAAATTGAAATTAAAGTAGCTCATAACAATCTTAATCTTAGGGAAAGAGATATGTTGCACAATGCGCCATTACTTTATTTGATGTCCTTTTTCATCACATGGGCTTATGCTTCTCATGACAGGTTGTTCCCCAAAATAAGTGAATCATTCAATCTCCGCTTTCAAAGGAAAAGATGATTTATAATACGGAAAAGGGCCAAAAATACCCTTGAACTATCCGAAATAGAGTAAATGTACCCTCCAGTTCATTTTTGGCTCAAAAATACCTCTGCCGTTAACTTTTTGGACCATAAGTACCCTCCAACTTAACTCTCATTTTTCAGTGCTGATTTGGCATCCACGTGGCCGTCCAACTAGGACAAGGCCTGCCACGTGGCCGTCCAACTAGGACAAGGCCTGCCACGTGGCTGCCACATAGATAATAAACCTTGTCCTATTTTAAATCCACTCATATTTCAATTCAATTTACCCGCCCCGAATTCACCTCGACCCATTTCACTAAATCTATCAAAGATTCAATCTTTAATACAATGGATCATGTACAACCAATAGTTCTTGCAATACTTTGTCTGTCAACCATTTTCAAGATTATCCCTCTTTATTCATAACATTTTATGCATTTTTATTTAGTTTGGTGAAGAAGAACAAGGGGCAAGATTGAAGAGAAAAAGAGGTAGAAATGAAGAAGAACCATTTCTGAAGACCTCACAAGATTGAGGATGAGGCAAACTCGAATAATGCCATCTGGGAAAAGATTGATATCTTTTAGAGGTGATCATACCGGAGATGGGTTGGGGGTGAATTTGGGACGGGTAAATTGAATTGGAATATGGGTGGATTTAAAATAGGACAAGGTTTATTATCTATGTGGCAGCCACGTGGCAGGCCTTGTCCTAGTTGGATGGCCACATGGATGCCAACTCAGCACTGAAGATGGAGAGTTAAGTTGGAGGGTATTTATGGTCTAAAAAGTTGACAGCAGGGGTATTTTTGAGCCAAAAATAAAATGAAGGGTATATTTGCTCTATTTCGAATAGTTCGAGGATATTTTTGGCCCTTTTCCGTTTATAATATAAGCTTTTACTATTTGAATCGACCAAAATGATTCTATAAAGATCTCTTCTATATTTATTTTGTTTGAAAACCTCAGAAAAATCCATAGTCATTATTCTTTAGATACGCATTGGGTAAACCTGTTTCTACATAATAACTCACAAATTACATAAAAAATGTAAATCGCACAGACAAACCTAGTGTGACGAGCTCTAGTGAGAAGACGTTGACAGGAGAAATCGATATCTAACCTCAGGGCCGACTCAATAAGTTTAGAGGCCTAAAGCCAAACTCTAGAGAGAGACCTTAAAATAAAATAAAAAATCAAAAGGAAAGATCTCCATATATATATTTATTTAAAATCTATTTTTCTAACCTTTTTAAGATGCCAAATCATTAATTACTTTTTTTATAATCAATTTGTTCTATAATTCCTTTAAAATTGACTAATCCATTTAATCTCTCTTGTGACATTGTTAATCTTTAGATAGGATTTTATTAATTTTAGTTTTGAAAAACTTTTTTGACTGAGGCAACAGTTACATGAACGGTTAACATTATTCTATAAGTAATATATGTATTTGAAAAAGAATCAAGTCTTTTTATTTGATCATTATCATCTACTTGCATTATTTCTCTTTTAACACTTTTAATTCAAAAAATAATTCTTGAAATTTTGAAGAAGACACCAGAAAGGATTTTTGTTTTTTCGTAATTGTAAGCAAGAAACAAGCAATAACTCAGTGTTTTTGAAAAGAGAGAGCGCGCTCAATATTGAGAATAAAAATAATTAAGAAAGAGAAAAAAAGATGAATACATAAGGTGAATAATAATGTAGACCCCAATTATTAGGAGAAAAATAAAGAATTTTAGTTTCCCACGTAAGGAATTAGTCCCCAAAACTTGTTTTATTCCCCTAAAATTCCAACAATCCCCACGATAAAATAATTTTTTTTAAAATTTAATTCTCAGAAATTTCTTTTTAAAATAAGTACATATAACATTTTTTTAAAGAAAAAAATAAGACTCCAATTTTTTGGGGGCGCCAAGCAATTGCTTTAGTGGTCTAGTGGTTAAGCCGACCCTGTCTAACCTCTCTGGATTATTACATGCTCACCAATTCAGTTATTCTTACAAGTAGATCTTTTTTATTTTAGATTTAAATCTTTTACATATAAAATAGTTATTTATAAATTATACGACCAAATAAAAAAAAGATCTGTCTTGCTGATTTATAGAAATATTTACACTTTTTTTAATTAACATTTTGTATTGTGAGTGAATAAAGACATCTAAAGTTATTTATTAGGATCTTTAACTACTTCAACCATCTTCTTATTTCACGTGAAATCATATGGTCTCTAAAGGGTAGGCAGTTGTCTTAGGCTCCCATTTTTTGTGTTCATTTTGGTGATTTCGTAAATTCGATGGGTCGTTTCCCTTTTCTACAGGTTTGGAAATCTCAAATTTTCCTATTAGATGTACGATAACTAAAAAATATATTCAGTGTTTTAAAGGACAAAGTATAATTTTTCATATCGTTTTAATTTTAATTTATGTGACATATTTTTTTTAAAAAATAATATCTTTATATTTAAAAATAATCTAATTTAAAATTTCCTTTTACGCTTAAATATATGATTTATAATCATACAAATATCTAAGACTTGTTTTATCACAAGATTCAAAAGTTTTTTTTTTTTAAAAAATATGCTAGTACATTAAATAGTATCAGACTGATAAGGAGAAAGTAGTAAAAATAAAGGTGGAACCTATGAGAATAAATTAGAAATCACTCTGTCGGTCATAATTGTAAACAATATTTTCTTGCTTCATTTGCTAATACAATTAACATCATCTTAAAAAGAAAGAAAGATTGAAACTTTAATACAATCTTAAAAAGGAATTCTTGATATAATTGTTTAACAGATAATATAATTTTAAATTAAAAAAATATGTTTCAGGAGAGATTAAATAAATTAATTTTTTTAAAATATATTAGAAGAAATTCATTATTAAAAAAATTAGTAATAACTTTACATATTAAAAAGCTAGAAGAAGATATTTCAAATGATATATATGGATTTTATTTTGTTCCTTTTTCACAAAAAAAAAAAAAACAACTTAAAACCTCTTTGTGAAATTTTGGTCTAGATCACCAAATTGATAGAACCATCCACGTGAAACAAAGTCTTATTCACGAATTAAAGTACTACTTATTATTTGATATAAATAGACACGTGTGAATTATTATATGATCAACCGGATCGAATTAAATTGAATACGATAGTTTGATATTATAGACCAGATCTATCAAATCTTTTAGGTGATACAAGATTAAGGGCTAGTTCAAGTTCACATTAAAGGCAGACAGATAGATGAGGTGGTGCATACGTGGCAAAATGGCCTTTCGTAGTACCTCAAAGGTCACTTAATTAGCAAACGAGAAGCCATGTTTATGGCCGTAGACTTGTGGTTATGACTTTATGCTGCGGATTAACAAAAAATTAGTAAACAAATGGCTCTGTTATGAAAAATTTAACTATCATCGAGAGAATAATTGGTTATTTATAATTAAAAAAATGTACTTTCTCTGTGTGTCATATTTTTCTTTTTAGTTCGTCATCAAAAAAATATCATCTTACCATAATTGGAAATAATTTAATTTTAAAGTTCTCTTTTACCCTTAATTAAATGATTTATCATCACAAAATATCTAATAATTATTTTAGAGCACAAATTTCAAAAGTTATTATTATTTTAAAAAAACATGCCTAGTGAAATGGTGTCACATGAAATAGAACAGAGAGCGCAGTTACGGAGAAGTAGCGGTGAGTGATTGCCGCTGGAATATTCTCCGGAATATGCAGGGTTTCTCCGGTCTGAGCTTGATCTCCTCCCTAAAATACCACTAGCAAATTACTATTCATTATTAGTGTATCCTTAAAATAGAATATTATCCTTGTGTTTCCATGTGCTACTAACTTCTTGTATTATATTACCACCATGTAAGACATCCCTGTTTAGGTCAATAATTAAATTTATTTATTCTTGTATTATCATTTGAAATTTACTCATGGTGGTACTAAAATTTTCTTTTATTTTCGTAGAAGATGGCAATGAATGTACTTGCCAAAGACTAATGGTCAGTTACTCAATTTGGCCAAATTTGCAAAACCTGCAAAAAAAATATATTTTTGGAGAGTAATTATTTGTTTTGCCTAATCAATTTGAAAAAAAAAAACTGTTACCAATATTAAAATAATAATTTATTTTGAGCTAAACTTTCCAAGAATCCTTCTAAATAGAAGTTACTTTTGCTACTATTCAAAAATACGTTTTTTCTAAAATATTACCATTTCAATTCTCTTAAATAAGTACTCATGTTCTAAAAATATAATCACTTTAAACTTTTTTCAAAACTTGACCAAACTGGCTATAAATTTGTGAGGAGGGGATTTGTGAAAATATGGACAGCAACTCAGAAGAAGGTGAGGATGTAGGCTGCTTGTTGTACATAATGAGCTGGCTGTGGAATACTCGACAATATGACCACATTATTTCACTACGACTAAGACCTACTGGAACCTTTTATTACTGTTGTAATGTACTAGACGAGTTACTTCTTCAGTTTTAAATAAGTGATGTTTTTTTTTTTTTAAAAAAAATAATTGGTATTTTAGATATCAAAAAGACATTAATGAAAAAAATTAATTAATGATGTTCTTTTAATTTTACCCTTCTTTAAATAAAAAAAGTTTTAGATAATTAAAAACTACTAAAGAATTACGTCTTTTTTAAACTATTTATTAAGGGTAATTTAGTAAAAATACATACCGACAAATATGTTCTTTCCCGATTTTAGAGGATAGTATCTATTGAACTTCTTTTTCTGTTTTTCATGAAAGTGAAATGTTTCTTTCCATTTTCACGTAAAAAGGTACATTTTCTACAATTCTGTGTATTATTGAAAAATAACATCTTCTAGTTTAATCTTTTTAACAACAACAAAACAACTAGGACTGCTTATTTTCTCATTGAAATAATGACTCAAATTTATGTTGAAATGAGTTTAATTGATAGTGAAATGATTTTAAGGGGGGTGTGTGTGTGTGTGGGTGGGGGGGGGGGGGGGGTACAAGTACAACAAAAGGGATGGTTAGAATTTTTTTGACTAAGTGAGGGAGATGGTGGAGGGAGGGTCGATTATCAATTGTCAATTGTCAATTGTCAATTGTCAAATGTCTTCCCCAATATTGAAATCTCACCAGGGAAAAAGATACGTTTTTGGTAAAAACATATCAATGAATGACAACAAAGTGAATTACATAATCCATTTCGTTCATTATAGACCAAAGGATTGGTTTTAGGTATATCCACGATTTCCAAACATGTGGGGAGTGGACCTTAGATTAGTGCTCCCTCCCTTCCTAAATACTTGTCATTATTACTAAATATAGATATTCCATTATAATTGTTATTTTAGAAAATTAAGACATAATAGTTATTTGTTTTCACCTTTATCCTTAGTCATAAATATGGAGAGATATTAATATAGTCCAAAAAGAGAAGTATTAAATAGAGATGGGTGATAAATAAATGTAAATATAGTCAAATTATCGTCTAGTTAATGTTTTTTTTAAGGAACATGCAAACAAAAAAATCCGACAAGTATTTAGGAATGCAAGAAGTACTAGTCTTGGTTGCTGGGTCGCCCTATATCATGGAGTCTACACACAGGTCAAAATTTAAATTTTATGAGTTCTAAATGCTAGGATAGTGACATCAAATATTAATAATTGAGTTTTGAATTTAATTTTGTACACATTTAGTAAATTTACATATGCATATTTGAACTAATGCTACTATATTCGACTGCACCGGTAGTTAACCTGCTAACTCCGCTCTCTTTATTTTCTCTTTAATGCAAGGCCTCATTTTTCATTAGACTTTTGGGCGCAGCTTTGGTCCATTCATTGTTTTATGCATTTGCAGCGTCTGTACGCAAATGCGAAGGTGCAAACACATTCACTGCCTTCTAATACATGCGGTTGTAAATTGACATATGTTATCAATTTAAGGCAGATGGGCTGCTTTATCAGAAAATAATGGGAAAAAATTGCCCTTTAAACGGATTGTTCTTTAATTTAATTTTTGTCCTTAACAATCGAGTTTATGTCTAGCGGGGCTTATTCTTTAAGGGGTCGTTTGGTTGGAAACAAGTTATCCCGGGATTAATTATCCCGGAATTAGTTATCCCGGGATAACTTATCCCACCAGATATGGGATAATTTATCCCTTCACTATGGTATAAATGGTGGGATAAGTTATCCCAAACTTGGCAACCAAACAAGAAATCAAAATTTATCCCTGGACTATTTATTTTATCTCAGGACTATTTGTTCTTATCCCTCACACCAAACGACCCCTTAAGAGTTTAAATTTGGTGCACTGTCAGTATACAAGATTTTTTATATCATCAGGTAACTTTAAAGATAATTATCATAATTATTTAAAGTAAATATTTGTACCTTTTTTTAAAAAGATATAATTATAAGTTTAGAAAAATATTAAAGGTAATTTGAATCCTAATTATACTTTAATTCAAATTCCTTCCTAGTTTTTAGATGATTTCCTTTCCCAGTCCATCACTTTCGTTGCAGTTCTTCCGTTTTCTTCTTTTTATTTTTTTTCATTTTCTTAAATTATTTTGTTCATCTATCAATTTCTTGTTCAAGAAAGTCAAATTCATGACATTCACATTTATAACAATAACAATAATATAATGTGTAACCAAGAAAATGATTCGAAAGAGATGGAAGATGGAGGAAATAATTCAAGAAATTTTTTGTGTTCTATGAAAAATACAACAACGGGAAAATGAGACAAACACTTCAAAAAACACTTAATTTTCATGGCAAAATACCAATAAATCCTAGAAACAAAACAAAAATTTATTCACAAAAGTTGGCTTTGAATCTAGATATGAAAAAAGAATTGAAAAAATGGGTATGTATATGTGTAGAAGGAGAAAGATAGGCAGATGGTGGTGGAAGAAGGCATTAAAAAAGAAAACGGTTAACCAAGAAGAGAGAGAGTGGAGGAGAGAGACATAGAGAAGAAAGAGCAAAAAAAATAATTTACAAATGTTCAATTTTTTTACAAAAAAAAAGATTAAAAAATAATACTAAGAAATACTTGGTAACCTGCAATAGCAGGTTAATATTACCTGATGATGTAAAAAATAATACACTGACAGTGCATCAAATTTAAACTCATTCTTTGAAAGTGCAGGACATAATGTTGGGTCACACCAACATCGATCGTCCTGCCTATGGCAAGGCTTACGAGGGGATTGGGGTGGTCCAGGTCGGAGTCATGATTGAACATTGATGCTTGCTTGATGGGCTTAGTTAAGAAATAAAGTTGTGTCTTTGCTATCAGCTATAACTTTTGGCATGATAATAAGCACTTCACCCTAACAAGTGATATCAAAGCCAAGGTCATGGATTTGATTCCCAAGAGCAACATGCTGCATGAGACAAGTATTGGAAGGACGATTGCTGGGTAACGCAACATCCTGCCGGATGGGTGGCTTGGGTCGGAGTCATGTTCGAACATGACACTTGCTCGCCCTTGCTATCAGCTATAACTTTTGACTTATAATGCAAAAATATAAATTTATACCTTACAAAATAAATTATTTACTTTGAAAATAAAAATTAAAAACTAGCACAAAATAGAGGCAAAAGTGCCCATGACCCAAAATAATGTCATGAAATTTAGGACCACCACGAGGGCCTTACCATATTGATAGATGAAAGATAAATAGAGGACCATGATTGATAGATATAGATATAGTAGATCGTGATTGGAATTAATCAATGAACCAATAAAAAAGACACTTAATATTATCTTGTTAGTTGTATCGTGGCAACTAATTGGTGGATCCATTTTAGAGTAGCTTTGGCCTTTCTCCCCATATTGTTTTTCTTTGTAAAAAGAATTAACATGAATAACAGAAGTTTGTAATGCATCTAGCTTCACATGTACATGTCTATTTAATTTGTATTGAATATTCTTAATGGCATCCTATCATTAGAAATGCAAGAATTATATTATAATATATATATATATATATATATATATATATATATATATATATATATATATGCAGGAGATTTGAAATACAGGAATTATAATGCATAAATTGTATTTTGTCAAGTGTTCAATTCATTGTACTAAAAATGGAATACATAGGATAATTTTTTATTTTTTTAAAATCTAGGTTTATTTTTAAACTTGATAAATTGGAAGGGTATTGACGATGGGTTTGAGGAAAAGATAGAGCACTTTCGTCTTTTCGTATTTATTAATCCATATACTTATAACTTAATTCATATATTGTTATAGTGTTATACCAAGTTATATTTAAGTATGTTATACCAAGTTATATTTAAGTATTAGTTATAAAACAATACACTAATTGAAGTATTACCTTATACCATGATAAACAGTGTATAAAGTAATATATACCAAATCTTATACCATGATTATATTATATATCCTATACCCCATACTAAAAAGAGCACCATTCATACACAATATTTTTCCATAGTTAAATATAATTACATACAACTTTTTCCACTCCTATGGAGTAGTCCAAATAAATAAAGATGTAGTACATTAATTAGAATGATAATACAAAATGGCAATAAATATACAGTTATGGCTACTGCATGTTATCCCCACGGGCCACTAGACATAAACATTAATTATCAAGAATTAAGGATGAATTTGAGTATAAATCACAAAATCTGGACAAGTTTTTTAATCATGATATTGAAGTAACATTTGCATTTACATACTAATTTCATTAAATAGAAATTGTAAACATTGTGTTTGAAAAGTGATTTTTTTTTTAAAAAGGTCAACACAAAACCTCATTGTGATAAGTAGAAACCCAACATTACGTTCATAAAAATTTAAAAAAGATTAAAAGAAATCCAAAAACTTAAGAGGTCCTCCAAGTGTTCACAAATTAGAAGGAAAAAAGAAAGAAAGAAAAGGAGCAGCAACAACATGTGGAATGTGGATGTAATTTTGACATTTGACCTATTTATTATATTAATAATAATAATACTGGAGTACATCTTTTGTGATGAAGTTTTTTATCTAGACATGTAATTAATAGTCTTTTTTAGTTCACACGAAATCAAAAGTACTGTTGCTTATTAATAATATAAAATAATAAAATAATAAAATATTAACGCGCAATATGTAAACTTTCCTTGTTGAAGAATATGTAAAAGTACTAGTGGCTTACACATTGGCGGATGTGGACTACGACTTACGGATTCACAAGAACTCAATAATTTTTGCTCATATACTACGTATATATAACAAGAAATTCATTAAATATTTATAATAATTGAATGTCAACTAGTATTGTAGATTAATTTGAGATTGTTATAAGAACTCATAAACTTTAAATTCCAAATTTGTTTCAACAATAGCGCAAGAAAATATTATGACGACGAGGAAATAAACTACTAAAAGAAAGAAAAAGTTTTTTTGTTGAATTTGAACAATATTGAGACAAGAACGACAAGGAGATAAGAACGATGATAAATACACATGATGTGGACTAAAGATATTCTTGATATACTTGTTTATCAATTTTCTCAAGTTAAATTAAGCTAATTAAACAAACACGTTGATTCGAAAACATTAAAAAAAAAACACTAAACAGGTTGATGGTGATTACTGATTATATTGCTTTATTCAATATCGTTGGACCATCTCTTTTTCTTTTCCTTTATGGAAAATATCGTTCCCTTAGGACTATTTCACATAATGAAATTAAATGCCTCCTAGTGGGAGAGAAGAAACAAACTTTCAGAATGAAATTTGAAGAATGCATTTCTGTTTAATGTTTATAATTTGGTGAATGGGGGAATTAATTAACTTTCTTTTCATGTACAAATGCACAAGTAACTCGTATAGTCATATCATGATATGCATTGATTTTGCATAGATAAGTTAATTTACCACAAAAGAAAAAAGATTAAGATTGAATATTTTGATTTTTCCCTCATACATTTGGAGTCTTTCATGCCTTTGTCGGTTGTCGTCTTGTTGTTACTTTCATAAGCTTATCTAGAACTGTTAATATGGACTTGGCTCGCTGGGCATGCCTAGTCTAACCCATAATTTGATAGAGCTAAGTTAATATGTTTGGAGCACATTTAAGAACGAGATTTCTTAGTTTGATCCAAGTAAACTTGCCAGTCCATGAGGCTTGATTGACCGAGCCGGCCCATGGGTTAAATAAAATATTTAGTTAAAAAATATAAAATTAAAAGAAAGTAAAGAACTAAAGTAACAATAAGAGGAGCCCTTAAAAAGCCCAAAGACTAAAGTTGTACACTTTAAGTACAAAGTTATTTGAAAAAATTGAACAAAATGGTCATTGAGTTCAATTTTTTACACAAAAAATAGCCCACTTATAATTACCACCTAAAATGTTCATTCGGCTAAAGTTCTTACTCGAAATGGCCATCGATATATAGTATACGTGCGGCTATTTTTGATTTTTTTTGGCTGTATACATGCATATACATTCTGTATATATTGCATATACATGCGGCTATTTTTTTTGAAAAAACTTTTGGAAGTGATACATTTTTCGTAAAACCCCCAAGTTATTATGTTGAATAAATATAAGTAAGTAACAAAATTCTAATTTTCTTAACCCTAAAAAGAAGGAGCCGCGCTCTTTCCTCTCTCACTCTTGTTTCTCTTTTTTTTGGGGATTATTTAACTTGAATTTGATTAACAACACTATGAGTCTGTTTGGATTGACTTATTTTAAGTACTTTTAAGCCAAAATAGTTTTAAAGCTTTTTTATAGTGTTTGAGTAAAAAGTAAAAGAGTGTTTTTAAACACTTCATTTTAAGCCAAATAATAACAACAAAAAAAGCTAAAAGTGAAAAGCTAGGATTTTCAACTTATAGCTTATGCTTAAAAGCAACTTAAAATAAACGTAACCAAACGGGCTCTATGTAATATTGTCTTTATAAATATTTATGTTTTTGCATTTGTAGGTTAGAATTTGAATTTTTTGAAAAAAAATATATATAATATTTTTAAAATATGGTGTGCCATTCCGGCTCCAGGAAATTACATAGAGTGTCCTCAAAAGTGAGTGGTCTTCAATTTATGCCCCTCATAAGAAAAGTCTTTAAAAAATACCCTTCCTTCCTTTTTATGTATAGAACATATACATTTTTGTCCCTCTACACCATAACTCTCCATGTTCATTTGTCTCTCAACTTTTAATTTTAATTTTCATTTTTCTTTTTTCTTTTATCTTTTTAACTTTTTATCTTTTTTTTTTCTTTTTTCTCAATTTTTTTTAATTCTCGTTTTCTTTTTTTTCAACCTTTATTTTCTTTTATTTTCTTTTTTTCCCTTAACTTTTTTTTTGTTCTTTTTTTTTCTCAACCTTTATTTTCTTTTTTTTTTCTTTTTTTCTCTTTAACTTTTTTTTTCTCAACCTTTTTTTTTTTTTTTTTTTTTTTTTTTTTTTTTTTTTTTTTTTTTTTTTTTTTTTTTTTTTTTTTTTTTTTTCTTTTTTTTTTTTTTTTTTCTCTTTTTTTTTTTTCTTTTTTTTTTTCTTTTCTCTTTTATTCTTCTCTTTTTTTCTTTTTTCTTAACCTCTATTATTTTTTGCTAATGAACAAAAAAAGTTGGATAATCCGCAAAGAAGATCTTCTTTCTTTAAAATCGAAGTAAACTTAAGAGCGTGCTTTGTTGTTTGGAAGTCCTTTGGAACAAGTCTTGCCTCTAAGACAAATGTTATAGAACATCTCATAAATCAAGACACAATGAGGTAGTGTCAAACCTTGCTCGTGGGGCATAACTTGTTGTTTGAAAAATTCTTGAGCTAAGTCTTACCTCTAAGGCAAGAGTTATAGAACATCTCATAATTAAGACACAATGAAGTAGTGTTAACTTTTGCCCATGGGGCATAACTTATTTTTTGGGAGGCCCTTGGGCTAAGTCTTGCCTCTAAGGCAAACGTTATAAAGCATCTCATGATCAAGACATAATGTGCTAGTGTCAACTCTTGCCAATGAGGCGTAACTTGTTGTTTGAAAGTCTTTGAGCTAAGTTTTGCCTCTAAGGCAAGAGTTATAGAGCATCGCATAAATCAAGACACAATGTGGTAGTGTCAACTCTTGCCCATGGGGCGTAATTTGTTATTTGGAAGTCCTTGGGTTAAGTCTTGCCTCTTAGGCAAGCGTTATAGAGCATCCCATAAATCAAACACAATATGATAGTGTCAACTCTTGCCCATGGGGCGTAACTTCTTGTTTGAAAGTCTTTGGGATAAGTCTTGTCTCTAAGGCAAGAGTTATAGAATGTCTCATAAATCAAGACACAATGAGGTAGTGTCAAGTCTTGCTCGTGGGGCATAACTTGTTGTTTGAAAATCCTTGAGCTAAGTCTTGCCTCTAAGACAAGAGTTATAGAGTATCTCATAAATTTAGACATAATGAAGTAGTGTGAACTCTTGCCCATGGAGCGTAACTTGTATTTTTTGAGAGGTCCTTGGCCTAAGTCTTGCCTCTGAGGCAAGTGTTATAAAACATCTCATAAATCAAGACACAATATACTAGTGTCAAGTCTTGCTCATGGGCGTAATTTGTTGTTTGAAAGTCTTTGGGATAAGTCTTGCCTCTAAAGCAAGAATTATAGAACATCTCATAAAAAAAATAAAGGTCGAAAAAATTGATTAAAAAAAAGAGAAAAGAAAAATTAAAAACCAAAGAAAAAATAAAAAAAATAGAAGTTGAGAGAAAAAAATAAATATTGAGAAAAAAAGAAAAAAATGAAGAAAAAAAAGACAACAAAAAATAAAGGTTGAGAAAAATAAAAAAAATAAAAAAATAAAAAATAAAAGGAGAAAAAATAGAATTGAGAGGAGAAAAGAAAAAAAAAGATTGAGAAAAAAGAAAAAAACGTAGAAGAAAGAATAAAACAAAAAATAAAAGAAAAATAAAGGTCGAGAAAAAAAGAAAAAAGAAAAAGTAGAAATAAAAAAAAGAAAAGAAAAAATAGAAATAAAAAAAAGAAAAGAAAAAAGAGAAAAAGAAATATATATAAAAGTTGAGAGATAAATGAGCATTGATAGTTATTTAAAAATATTAAGGTGTAGAGGGGCAAAAAGGTAGTTGCTCTATACATGAAAAACAAGGAAGGCTATTTTTGTAAGACCATTTTTATGGGGGGCAAAAATACAAAGCCACTCTCTTTAAAGGGCATTTGTGTAGTTGTCCCTTCCGGCTCGGCTCACGACCCACATAGAATTTGATCATTTCAAGGCTCATTAAAATGATGGATTGGTCCAGTTCAGGACAACTCTAAACTTATAAAGCCTTTTAAATAAATTACCTAAATAACCATACATTCTTACCATAATTTCTAAATCTTCCTCTACTTTGAATTAATTATATAATCTCTCACTACTTAATATTTTTCTATCAGATTTGATGTATCAGATCCGATAAATAATTTCAATTTTTTTTCTCCTTCCTCTCTCCCTCTCCTCACAACTATCTCCAGCGAAGAACCAATTCTCTTTTTTTCATGGATACTTTTATTATCGTGATTCTTCCTTCGGCATCTCCATCGTTACTAAAGGCGGTCCACTTCAAGCAGAATCAATCTCAATTGTTGATCTCCGCCTTACGCTGGAGCTCTGGAGCAGCCCCCCCTCCCCCTCCGTTTTGCTTCGACGCTCTTTTTCTTTTTATAAATCTCAACAACAGCAAACCCCAAAAATCAGAGGAAACAAAAAAACGAAGATGAAGAGACTAAAAAGAAGCGAAGTTTATATGGGTCAAAGAAACGTCAAGGAGAAAATATGAAAAAAATCAAAAAATACAGGATAAATTACCTAAATAACTCAGATTCACATATACATGAAAATATAGATGAAATTATAAAATTTGGATATATAAATACATAAAATTTTAAATTCAGATTCACAGATACATGAAATTATGAAACTCTGATATACAGATACATGAAATTATAAAATTTAAATACATGATTACAAGAAAATACACATAAAATTCTGAAACTCAAATTCACAGATACATGAACATGTATCCGAAAGAATCAATTTTAATGGTAAAAAGTTTAATTTAAAAGACTAGTGTTTGAAGAAATAGTTAGCTCTTATACTAGTGTGTTTTCTGTTGTTTACTCTTAAAACAGAAACCTTCATTTTAAAAAGATGTCTTCTAATGGATATTCCAGCTAGCAGAAAATAGTGAATCACCGTTAATCAAAACTCTTGAAGTGGGCATATGAATCTAAAATACTTGAATCGTTCATGGACAAAGTGTAAATTTTTTTATGGGTATGTTTAGATCTCATAAATCTATATTGATTATTGGCAATGTCCTTTAGTTATAGATTCTAAATTAGTAGTATATCTTTTATAATTATGTCAAGACAATCAATGAAAATAGAGGAATGAAATAAAGTGATTAACATAGGATTTGAGTATCTTAATTCTTATACCACCTTCTTTGCTTTCACTTTGCCTTGGACTTCTCTATTCAATCACTAATTTCTTGGGTGACCACCAGAGAATTGTGAAGGAGGATCGTAAGAGAAAAATTACCTCAACAAAAAGCTTTACAATCTCAAGCTAAATAAACTATTAGAAGAACCCACTACGAGTTGTAACAATATACGATAAGAAAACATAACAAACATGCCGATAATAATAAGTTCCTCCTCAAAATTAATTTTAATGCTCAAATTAAGAATGAGTCAAGGATTTAGAATTCTTACCTTCCAATAATAGGATAATAACACTAGAGAAATATATACTCTACAAACTGCCTCTTTTCAGTTGCAACAAATGGAGTCAAAATCGATGAAAAAATTATACCATGACGATGAGTTCGCAACGTAAAGCAATTTCCGTTAAATTTTTAAATTGAAAGCATCAAAGTCCACGGAGGATTCAAAGGCTTGAGTTCTAATTTTTGAAAATTTTTCTAATGGTTTCTATGGAACAAAAATGAATAAGGGGTTTCTATATAAGGCATCACCGACTTAGGGGCAAAGGGAGCCCGCCTCGAGGTGCCTGTTTGCACAGTCTCGCAAAAAATGTGAATATCTCTCTATTTTGAAGTCGTATGAATGAACAGTTTAGTGCGTTAGAAACTAGACTCGTAGACCTTCGATTTTGATAGATCGAAAGCCCACTAATTTTATATAGATTGGGAAAAAATCTCCGAGGCATTTGACCCAAATTTTCAGAGAATCTCTTAACAAAATTTACAATAATTTTTGCCGACTTTTATTTTGCAACTTGCTTGACTTCAAAACTAAATATACAATCATTGTGCAGTTAAAATACCTCATAAAATATCCTTCCTCACATATTAAATACTCTTAGTCTTATCTTAAAAAATAAATTAATTTAAATATTCGAACGAACGGAGAGTTACACATTCGCTAGATTCTGTTGCTGAGGTGAGACTTCGCATCATTTGCGGAGGTTGTTGTTTTAGCTATATTTATTTTATTATATATTTTCTTTTTGGGATTTACATGTTTGTAAACTAAACTTTTATAGTTCACTTAGGTGCTCCATGGTCTAGTGTGAGATTTGGGAAAGAGTTTTAAGTTAATACTTTAGAGATACTAATTATTTCGTAATTAATTATCATATTATTTGGATACGTATTTAATATATTAAGTGTTGTGAATTAATATCTAAGATATAAAAACTAAATTTGCCTAACTGGTGATGTGTACTAGGTGTCAATCACGTCTAGGAATATTTGGAGATGTGACAAAGTTGATATCATAGCCTAGACTTTAAGTTCAGAGTTATGGAGCAGTATTGATAGTGTCTTGTTCATGAAGATGTAGACATTCATATGTTGACCTTGATGTACTGAGTGTCTAGAATATATTTTCTTCTTTCATTCCTTATTCGTTCATTGAGTTGAGTCGAGTTGAACCTTGAAATGTTTCTTTGTTAGACGGTCATAACACGCATATCCTCCTCTGTTAGATAAAATAATTGACTTGCAAGTTGTTAATAATATATGTGCAACTGACTAAAATTGAGTACATGAGATATTATTTACATTGTTGTCAGTTGAGACTGACAATGTTGTAGATTTTGGGATATCTCTATTTACAAAGGAATCTCTGTCAAAAATTTAAGAAGTTCGAAAGCTAGTGAAAATTTTAAATGTCAAAAATTCTTGTGAATGAAAAAGTGGTAAAATGATATGATTTCAGTGTAGGAGTGATTTATTCAAATTCTAACTGGCGGGTATAGTTCTCTATTACGAGGCTAATCAGTAAAGAAAAGAAGTATAACAAGAAAGTAAGAATTGTAATAGCTTATCCACATTCACATTATTGGGTGTTGTGGTGAATGATATTTTCAGGATAATGCATATGATTCTATGATTAAGTCTCCTAAAATGATTCACTATTATTAGTGATGTCGTGATAGTGATATTATAAGTGTGACTGTGATATGAGAATACATAATTCAAGTACATGAGTATATATGTGATAATTATAATACGAGATACACAATATTTATTCATGAAGCAATATATTGATAAAATTTATATTGTAAGAAAGAAAAATACTTGATTATAAAGCTTTATGAACAAGCGTGGTAAGAACATGAGTATGAAACTCAACACAAGTGGCATGATTAGTTTCTGAAGTAAGGATAAGATATGGGCAGGGCTCAAGCTATGATCGAGGAGGCTTAGACCCGTCTCAATAATATATTGATATTTTTTTAACTCTACCTTGTTATTTATGAGTATGAGGATATGAAACAAGATGAAATATGTCAATTTTTTTTGAGAATTGGAGACATTAAACAAAAAATTTCACCATAGTTTAATCAAATGGCTTTAATAGTTGTATTAAATTGATGATCGATGAGAATTTTTGTCATGATCCAGACCGCCGCGAGTGACACCCACCCAACCCCCGGATGAACGAACCAATAGAGTCCAACTCTTAGCATAGCCTAACAGCTTAAAACCAGCGTGCAGAAATGTAAACTAGCATTCAACATAATAAAATCAACTCTATAAGAATATAACCTGCGGAAATCCCTCCCTAGAATCTGAAAGTCATCGTACCAAAAATATCTATCAAAACTAGAGTACGGGGATGCAACCCCAAATATAGAAATGGTCTAAGCCCGAAACAAATGGGCTACAACTCAACTAGATAGACACCAAGACAGCTTGGTCGAACAGCTCACCCTTGATATCTCTGAATGTCAGGCCTACAAGTGAAGTCGTGCGTCACCCGCCGGAAAATTTTCTGTACTCATAAAAAGATAAGCAAGTGCAGTATCGTGTACTGGTAAGATCATCAGCCCATTCCAAATAGAAAGTGTATGAGTAGTACAAAAATCAAGTTAGAGTACAGAAACACATAGGCAAGTCAACATGTATTCCTAGACTACAAGTCTCTCCCTAACTTGTCCCCACATGTAAACCACTTCCCAACTATGATAAAAAAATCCATAACAACAACAAGTGTACCACGTTACATATTCCAGACTCATCCTAGATCCCCTCTAGGCAACACCTAAGTGTCAGACATACAACCCGGTCTACACCAAGACCAAACTCATAAAGCAAGTAATAACCCAGCCTCTCAAGGACCAAAATGCACAACCACAAATTATAACACAACCCGATCCACTCAGGAAACCATTAAATAAAGATGCAACAACACGATAAAGTAAACCCATACCAGGCATGGTACCCGAGCTAATCATTAGTATTATCCCGTACCAGGCGTGGTACCCAAGTCAACTGTTAGTATTACCCCATACCAGGCATGGTACCCGATCCAATCGTTAGTATTATCCCGTACCAAACGTGGTACCCGAGCCAACCGAATGTCACATAATCCACAGTCACAAACAATGAACAATCAACACTTGTAAACCAACAAGCAATAACACCTAGTTCATTTCACAAGACTAAAAACAGGACTTTTGGAAATTCCTAAATCATTCCCTAAGCAATACAAACCATACAAATACTTAGATCCAAGTACACAAACACACAATGCATACAAAAATCAATAACCATCATCTACCTCAAATTATTTCAAGCTCTATTGAACCAGAGCTTTTCCCCTTTCAGGATCCCTTGCTTGTTCTTGGTCTAGAAACAGATACACAGTAACCAAAAATCAATTCTCGTGGCCTACAAATTACTCAAATTATGAAAAATCCCAAACCCCAGGCCAACCGTGATCATTCCACCCATTCTCGGGCTCTTCCACCATTAATTCACCTAAATTCATCATTTTTACGGATTTCCTTAGAGAATTATGGCTAAGTAATCATTACTCATTACCAAAAATCAAGACCCAAGAACTCTAGCACCCTAGAATCTCCCTTTTCCCCAGATTTTACCATTCTTAGGTCATCCTAACCTTTCCCCAAGTCCACTCCTAGAAATTATATAGCATAGAAAAGATATCACAAAGTTTGAAGAGTAGAATCCTTACCTTTAGGACAAAAAATGGTAGAAAACTGATAGAAATAGCCCAAAATCGCCCCCTTCTTCTCCCAAAACGTTTCAAGAAAAATTGAACTATTTTGAGAAAGTTTCTGCATTAAATCCCATCATGCTCCGCTATAGCGGTCCGCTTCACTATAGCGGTACCGCCGTAGCAGAGTCGTCCGCTACGGTGGAGGCTGACCGACGTTGACTTCCGCTGTAGCGATATTTTCTCCGCTACAACGGCGGTTGCCATGGCGGTTGACACGGAATAGAAAGTTATAAAATCTCCAAAACTGGTCCATTTTACAATACACTAATTCTTTCGACGTTCCGGAACAACCCCTTCACGTCAACCTCAATTTCGGGAGTTCTACCTACCCGAATTTGATTCTAAAAAGTCTCACGAACTCCTTTACGTCTTATATATAAGGATAACTAGCTCAAATCCATACATCTACCCCAATGCTTACTCGAATTGTCCTAGACCGTACGTCACTCTAAAACTGGCCGAGACTAGTCTAGCCTAGAATTTCAAACTCCCAAACTCGAAATTTTCTAACTCTAAAAATTGGCACGAATAATTTTCCCGTAACGATAGACCTGGTCGTTACAATTTTAAATTGATGAAACACAATTAAAATATCAAATTTAATTGCAATTGAATAGTCCCAAAAACAACTAGTGATGATGAAAAAATCGATGAAATTTAGGGCAATGTGATGTGTAGCATCTGTGTCAAAAAATTATTGTGAAATTGCAAAGATAAAAGCTTGGTATGATAGGCAAGCGATCGAGATCATATTGGGGTTTGAGCGTTAAAAAATGTTGAAGCCAGATGATTAGTGCGATTGTAAATTTGACATTTTTGACGTTGATAAGGAGACTGTCAAACTTGCACATTTGGTGAATAATTACGTAAATTATAGGAGCGATCATCTCTGCCAACACGTCCTCTATTAGATCTGTCACAATCCCTGTTGAAATTAGAATTAAAGGAATGATAAGATGCAATATTGCGTTGGGTGAATTTAGCCGTTAAAGCTTGTGTTGGAGCCAGCATACTGACCAGTAAATGAGATATAAAGTGTAAATAATGATGAACCATTGATACAATTTATGGTTCAAAAGATTAAGAATGCGTGTGTTGGATGGAGACGCTATAACAGTCGTAAGAGCATCGCAGTCTACTTTTGAGGTGTTTAGTTCGATGGTTATGACAATATTTCTTTGGCGAGAGATGAAATTAAGAGGCTCAAGATCATCTGATCTTGTTGTACCCATTGTGTATATGTTGGGTTTGGATCGAAGTTAGTTGTACCATTGACAGAAATTAAAGGCAGAGGGCGAGGGTGACTTCCATTGATGTAACCCTAGAGGTTTTGTCCATAAAGAAAATGCGATCATTGTCGCTGTCAAAATAAGTAATCTAGCCAATAGTTTGATAGATATGAAGTGATGAGCATGGTTAAGCATCAAAAGGGGAGACGAGATTGAAATTTTTGAATATTGCAAAGAAGCAAAGAAGGTCGGAATGCCTTCTAATACCATGTTAGAACAAGAAATAATTAACAGAAAGTAAATTGATAAAGCTATTTATAACAATAATATCTTATTCACGTTATCTTCTGATTGTACAAGCGCGCGCGCGCGCGCACACACACATATATATATATACAAATTAATGTAGAGATACAATTTCATAAGGGAATAAAATTTTCTTATGCCTTGCCTTTATCCATGAAACTCTTGTTAGAGTTGGAGACAAATTGACGTATCTCACATCTCAATATTTCTACATTTTGCCTTTATTATATTCATCTGGCGAATGAATACAAATATAAATTATGATCGTTGTGCAGATAAATACTAATTATATTCATTGTGCAAATAAATATAATTATCTAATAATTCAAACATTTGCTAGATAATAAATAGCTAAAGTATAGCTACAAATTATATTAATAGCTCTCAAACTCTAGTCACTTATGAAAAATTCTCATTATTGAATAGGTGACACTAATACGATAATCTGCGTAAATTTTAGGTAATTTTCCCTCTAATAATATTTGGCCTACCCAAAGTATCCACATAATATTTCATAGAAATTTTTATATAGATAATGTCTTATCATTGTTTTATTATGCTTTTTAAGGGTGTTTTAAATTTATTACGAATTATAGTCTACTTTTACCCTTAATAGTTGATTAGTCACACTTTCCTCCTTCTTCTCCTTCCTCAAACTATCACGACCCAGACCGTCGTGAGTGGCACCCACCCAACCCCCGGATGAGCAAACCAATAGAGTTCAACCCTTTGCCTAGACTAACAGCCTAAATCCAGCAAACAGAAGTAAACTAGCAATTAAATAAAGAAGAAACTATAGCATTAATATCATCCTGCGGAAAATCTCCCTAGAAACTGAAAGTCGCAGTACCAAACATTACTATCGATATCTAGAGTACGGAAATGCAACCCCAAAAAGAAATACGGAAGTAGTTTTAACCCGAAACAAGTGAGCCGAAACTCTAGAGATAAATCCAAGGTAGCTCGATCAAGCAGCTCACCCTTGAAGTAAGAAATCGCCGGTGCTATAGATGAGGTCGCGTCTCAGCCACTGGAAGATTTTCTGTACTCACCAAAAGAAAAGCAAGTGCAATATCAGTACACCACCACTGTGTACTGGTAGGATCATCAGCCAGTTTTCAGATAAACAGTACGACAGTATCAAGTAAAAGGTATGGAAGACATGCAATAATATTAACAAACACACTTAGACTACAAGTCTCTACTTAGCTTGTTCCCGCATGAAATCCACCACCTATACTCTAAGCCACAACCATATACCATTAACTATACCTTTTCGTCTAGCCTGGACCCACCCTGGGATCCTCTCTAGACAACACAAAACGTCAATTAACAACCCGGCCTAAACCAAGATCGACACAACAGTTATACAGAAATTTTCGGTCACTCAAGGACCACCAAACCAATAACACATTTCAATAATCATCCCGGTCCACTCACGGAACCAATATCAATCAATGCAACACAACGATAAAAAATCAATGATGCAACAAAAGTAAACTCGTAACAGGCGTGGTACCCGAGCCAACCGTTAGTATTCCCGTACCAGGCGTGGTACCCGTGCCAACCATTTGTTATACCCGTACCAGGCGTGGTACCCGAGCCAACCAAATGTCAACAACTCACAGTCAAATAGATGATCAAACAACTTGTAAGCCAACAAGCAACACCCTTCAATCACAGACTGTAAAGCAAGAACCTTAGACATTCCACACAACTCCCCTAAGTAATGTAATTCATACAAACACTTAGATATGAGTACAAGAATATACAACATTCACAGAACTCGTAAGCCATCACCTACCTCAAAATGATCCAATCTCTATTCAACCCGAGCTTTTCCGTGTTCCGAATTCCTTTCTCGTTCTTAGTCTAAAATAATACACAAGTACATACAATTGACACACAAGGCCTGCACAATACCCGGATTACACCAAATCCCCAAACCCCAGGCCACCCATGATTATCCCACTCTTTTCTCGAGATTTTCCACCGTTAATTTACCTACTTCTATCATTTTTACGGATAAAAATAGAGAATTTAACAACCTATGATCATAATAACATACTTTTAACAATGCCCAAGAACATTCATGCTTGGAATCCCTTTCCTTCTCCGGATTCTACCATTCCTAGGTTATTCCAACCTTTTCCCAAGTTCCCTCCTAGCAATTCTACCGCATAGGAAATGTAGTACAAAGATTGGGGAGTAGAAACCTTACCTTAGGGAAGAAATTCGAAGGAAAAAAGAGGAAAATCGCCTAGCCCTTCTCCCAAAATGAAGTTGTGCAAACTGAATATTTTGGGGAATATTTCTGCATTAAAATCTCGTGGGCCCGCTATAGCGGTCCCTGCTCCGCTATAGCGGACAACTTCCACTATAGCGGTCTTAAGCGGTGTTGACCGCCTTGACCACCGCTATAGCGGTATTTTCCACCGCTATAGCGGAGGCCACTACCACAGACGGTTGCACTCGTCACAGACAGAATATTTGGAAATCTCCATGTTTTAGCCATTTTACAACACACTTGCTTCCCCCGATGACCCGAAACAACCCCTTCACGTCAAACGCGATTCTGAGAGTTCTACTTACCCAAATTCGATTCCGAAAAGTCCCCAGGACTCCTTTATATCTTGGCTACGCGGAAGACTAGCTTAACACAAGACACATAAACCAATCCTTACCCGGATTTCCCTAGACTCCACCTTGCTCAAAAATCGACCGAGGCTAGCCTAGCCCAGAATTTCAAACTCCCAAACTCGGAGTATTCTAACTCTAAAACTTGGCATGATTGGACTACCTGTAACGACGGACCCAATCATTACAACATATACCAATTTACCCATTGTTCATCCCTGAACGATCAAACCCGAAATTACAAAAATAAAAGGAGGGAAGTGTAGTACCTGAATCCTCAAGCAGTTGAGGGTACTTGTCCCGCATGTCCTTCTCGGTTTCCCAAGTAGCTTCCTCAATCGGACAATGCTTCCACTGAACCCTTACCATGTCAATCACCTTTGTCCTTAACCTCCGGATATCCCGAGCAAGAATTAAAACTGGTTCCTCTTCATAACGAAGATCCTTATCGAAAAGTACCTCATCCCACTTGATGATATAATCCCCATCCCCATGGTATTGTTTAAGCATGTATACATGGAATACCGGATAGACGCCCGACAAACTAGGGGGAAGTGCTAACTTGTAAGCCACTGGCCCCATAATTTTAAGAACTTCAAACGGACCGATGAATCGAGGGCTAAGCTTGCCCTTCTTACCAAACCGCATAACCCCTTTCATTGGTGACACCTTCAACAATACCTGTTCACCAGCCTGAAAGTCCATGTCCCAGACCTTTCGATCTGCATACTCCTTCTGCCTTCTTTGAGCAGCCAACAACTTGGTCTGAATTCCCCTTACCTTTTCCTGTGCTTCCTTCACTAAGTCTATGCCCAGAGGCTTTACATCGCCTTCCTCAAACCACCCAACCGATGATCTGCAGTTCCTCCTATACAATGCCTCAAACGGTGCCATGTCAATACTGGAGTGGTAGCTATTATTGTACGAGAATTCACACAACGGTAGAAACTGGTCCCAATAACCCCCGAAGTCCATCACACATGCTCTCAGCATGTCCTCCAATACCTGGATCGTCCTCTCTGACTGACCATCAGTCTGAGGATGGAAAGTTGTGCTAAAAGTGAGTTGAGTACCCAACTCTTCATGTAACTTGCCCCAAAACTTAGAAGTAAACTGCATACCTCTGTCTGAAATGATGGATAGTGGTACCCCATGCAGTCTCACAATCTCCTTCACGTAGATCTTAGCCAATTGCTGCGAATTGTAATCTACCCTAATCGAAATGAAATGAGCGGACTTGGTCAGCCTGTCAACAATGACCCAAATTGAGTCGTACTTCCCCAATGTCTTGGGAAGACCCACCACAAAATCCATGGCTATCCTTTCCCACTTCCACTTTGGAATTGGCATTCTCTGAAGTAGTCCTGCCGGTCTCTGATGTTCGTACTTTACCTGCTAGCAGTTTTGACATTTGAACACAAAATCAACTATGTCCCTTTTCATCCCGGGCCACCAATAACGCTACCTCAAGTTCATGTACATTTTAGTCACCCGGATGAATTGAGTATCGCGAACCATGAGCTTCTGCCAGGATTTGCTGAATCATATCATCTACCCGAGGAACACAAATCTTCTCTCTGAAGTAAAACACTCCACCAGAGTCTAGGATAACGTCTCTGGACTCCCCGGATATTGCCTTACCTCGCAACTTACTCAGTTTTAGGTCCTGAAACTGTTTTGCCTTTATTTTCTCTATGAAGGTGGCCTTGACCTCAATGCTGGCCAACAACCCACCTTGATTTGAAACTCCCAAGTGCATGAACTTGGCCTCTAAAGCCCGAATTTCCTTAGCTAGTAGTCGTTTGGACACCCCTAAACAAGCCAAGCTACCTATGCTAACAGTTTTCCGGCTTAATGCGTCTGCCACCACATTAGCCTTACCCGGATGGTACTGAATGGTCACATCATAGTCCTTCAATAGCTCCATCCACCTTCTCTGCCTCAAATTCAAATTCTTGTGAGTGAATACGTGCTGCAGACTGCGATGATCTGTGAATACCTCACACTTGATACCATAAAGGTAGTGTCTCCAAATTTTTAATGCAAAAACCACCGCTGCCAACTCTAAGTCGTGAGTCGGGTAATTTCTCTCATGCACCTTTAACTGCCTGGATGCATAGGCTATCACATTCCTATCCTGCATCAACACAACACCCAAACCAGAATGCGAAGCATCACAGTAAACAACAAAGTCTTTACCTTCAACCGGCAAGGACAAAATATGGGCTGTGGTCAAAAGTGTCTTGAGCTTTTGGAAGCTCTCCTCACACTTGTCGGACCACACGAATGGTACATCCTTCTGTGTTAGCTTTGTCAGGTGTGTAGCAATAGAAGAAAAATTCTTAACAAACCTCCGGTAGTACCCCGCGAGCCTAACAAAACTCCTCACCTCTGTTACAGAGCTAGGCTGAACCCAACTCTTGACTGCCTTAATTTTTTGGGGATCCACCATCACCCCCCTTGATTTGGAAGCTATGGAAGAAATCCCCGAATAATCCTCTTAACCAGGTGCTTTATGTTCAAAGAAGTCTGACTAAATGGATAAAATATGTGGTCTTTAATGTTGTGAAGTCTTTCTATTACTTCTATATGTCTAGAATCCTGAATGATATTTATGATCAATATCCTCTGTATGTCTCATGAGTACATAAGTTGTGCTATGTTTCTGTAAATGAACAATTCTTGATGAATTCTGGGATCCATATTTTGCTAGTGACCTTAAACTTTCAGTAATTTGGTGAATGTTAATATTGGGGAAAGAACATCACGCCCCAGAAGATATTAAATAGATGTGCGATGTACTTTTTAAAATTGTGCTATATACTCGTTCTTCTCATTCCTTCGTTGGTTATTTATTGTGTTTAGGTTCTCTGTATTTTGTATGTGCTTGCCTATCCTTCTTTATATTTGTCTTTATAGGTTGCAATTGTCTTAGGGCCTACTATATATTCAGGAAGAAGCCCCATTGGAGCCCGTCATAGAGGTGTATCTATTAGTTATTGCCTCGACGACTATTTCTTTAGAGGATGCATTTTGCAAGTAGGCAGGAACGGAACGGAACGGAACGTAATCTTTCAAACCTTTCTTAGAATTTCTGATGTAACATTAAATGTTTGCTAGTGAATATGGTGTTTCTCTTACTTATCTAAGGAAAAAAATGTTTGCTGGTGAATGAAAACATATCATGTATCTGGTAAAAGTCAGTTTGTATAAACTTTACCTTGATAAAAAAAAGTCAATTTATATATGAAAAAGTCTCTGGTAAGTAATTTTGATCTACAGCTGAAACTTAGAAGAGACATTTTAAGGATACTTTTCTAAATAGTTGGTCATTTTAAATATTTTAATTTTATTTTTAATTATCATCAATGTAACTTTTTAAATTTGTTTAATGAAACAAGAAATCTTGACTGTAGGCATTTTACTGTCTTTGTGAGAAGGTGATGATACTGTAAGTTATCTTCTTTGTCAGGAGTGTTCAAATTTGTCAGTCTCTGTTAGCACTCAGTTTTGTTTTTCTACCTTGTTGAAGTGGTTGTGTTGGGGCTTAATAAAGCCATGCTAGATGAATGTGGTGGGAGTCCTATTAGGTTCAAGTAACTAATGTTACTGTATAATTTAGGATTATCAATATAGGCTGGGCAAAATGGTAAACTTTTCGTCTTCAAGTGATGCGAGCACTTCTCAATGCAGCTTTGAGTGTGTCCTTTTGTTTTCTTACCAACTTGTTTATTTCATTTTTTTTTACAAGGGGCTTTTAAAAAAATCTTTTGAAAGTACAGTTCAACTCTTTAATTTATCCTCTCCATAATCATTTCATATACATCCTCCAAATATGCATACATAGCTATTACATGCTATTACATTTCCTATTGTAGTTCGTCATTGCACAATAATATACAATGTCCATGTCACTCTTATACATTGTAGTTTTTCAAATATCTTTAACTTAGGTTGATTAAGGTTATGCTTTACACAATCTTGTTTTGATACATATTGCTCATTATTTTGCGACCATAGATGACTAGGAGAAAATGGTTATAATTGATTCATGGATGTGCCAATGGAGAAGAATAAGATGTGGGAAGTTGCTGGGCCAAGTGGTTAATCTTATGGGTGGCAAAATTAGCCCATGAAAATATGACCCGCCCAACCCGCTCAAGTTTGAGCTGGTCATTGACCCGCCTATTTATTAGCCCAGTACAAAAAAATTTGGGCTTACATATAGTCTAAATTGACTCATGAAAAATCTTGTCAAAATACCTTCAATTTTTTTTAAAAATGTTATATATAGCCATAATAAAGAAAAATAATAATTTTAAGTTTAGTGATGTAATGCATGAGGCGGGTCTGGAAGTGAAGATCGATACACGCCATACCCAAGAGAGGAAGTTTCGAGTATCTTGGATCTAATCCAAGGAAAAGAAGAGATGAATGATGATGTCACACATCGTATTGGTGCGGGGTGGGTGAAATAGAGGCTCGCGTCCGGGGTACTATGTGATAAGAATATGTTACGAACGCTTAAAAGTAAGTCTTACAGAGTGGTAGTTAGACTTACTTTATTATATGTGGCAGAGTGTTGGCCAGTTAAAACCGCATATGTTTAGAAGATGAAGGTAGCAGAGATGAGAATGCTCAGATAAATATGTGTGTATACTAGGATAGATAAGATTAGGAATGAGGTTATACAAGACAAAGTGTGAGTGGCCTTTATGGCGGACAAGATGAGAGAAGTGAGACTGAAATAGTTTGGACATATCAAGAAGAGGTGCACGGATGCACCAGTAAGGAGGTGTGAGAGGTTGACTATAGCAGGTTTTAGGTAGAGATAGAGGTAGACCGAAGAAGAATTGAGGGGAGGTGATTAGACAAGACATAACATATCTTCAGCTTACTGAGAACATGACCCATGATAGGAAAGTTTAGAGGTCGAGGATAAGGGTAAAAGGGTATTGTGTAGCCAAGTATCACACTTTTATGTTGGCGAGGCAGGGGTCAGTCTCCTCTTTTCTTCTTTCTCCTTGTTTAATAGTATTAGTTAGTATTCGCATAGTATCTTATTCTTCAACTTTTACTACTACTTATTGTTGTTGTATTTGCTATGTTTATTTTGCTATATTTTTATATTTTTCTTTTAGTCCTACTTTAATTACACTTCTTTTGAGTTGAGGGCTGTCGAAAACAACCTCTTTACCCCACAAAGGTAAGGTTAAGGTTTTGCCAACATCCTACCCTCCCAGCACTTGTGCTAGTGAGACTACTCAGGGTATGTTGTTGTTGTAGGTACTTAAAATTTATAAAAGGTAGTGGTAAGGGCTCATTAACTCAGAAGTTTGAGGGGCTATTGGTGCCCCTGACCCCTCTTTTTTGGTTTTCTAAAGAAATGTGTTTTTGCTCATATAACCTGTTATTGAGCTGGATATGCTATGACAGACATCTAAATCACGACTTACACTGTTTGAGTTACTCCCTTTCAATCAGTGTCATTTATGGACCTAATACCAGATTCTTTCCATAGAGATAGCAGGAATATTGCTGTTTTCCATACTTTATGAACTGTCAAGTATGGCACACATTTGTTTATTTTGACTTGAGAAATTCAACATTACCTTTTAATTCTATATATGCTTCAAAGCTTGCATCGCTGTTTTTTGTGCTTTATAGAAAAGAAGTAGTTGAGAAATTCAATGCAACCTCTTTGTTATCAAGTAAAGAAGATAGACTTGTATTTCCATCTTCTTACCCAAAATGTAATATTACCTACTCTGGGAGATGAAAATGTCTTTATGCTGGTTGATTTCTTACTGCATGTTTGAAACTCAAGTAGAATATTTTCTTCTTCTAACATGTTGATTTGCCCCCTCAATTGGTTGCCTTCATCTTTACCAAAAGCGCTTGCAGGGTTTAGAATTACTTGTAGGATATTGCAAGAGCTTTGCTAAAATCTGAATATTTTGTGATCATGGCTGGAACTGCAAGCTATGTATGATTATGTGAGGAGTGGGAGCTATGAATTCGTTAATTGTCTAACGAGTTGGGGTTTTCTTAAGTTCAGCTTCGTGCAGATTGCATCTTCTAGTTGTTACTTATGGTAGCTAACTTGATCGTAATTTTTTATGCAGATTGCAGACAAACCATAAGATCATTTCCTGTATAGGTATGCAAGTGTCTGCTTGAGGATTATGTTGGTGGTACGTCATCTGACTTGGGTTGATGTTGACAGTCTTCTGGTGAGAGACATTTGCAATGTGCTTGAGCATGATTCTTTTTAGTTGAAGTGATGGCACTTATTTTAATTAGATCACTTAAATAACATCCCTTCTACTCTGTATTCATGTTCACTGTCTACAACACAGGACCCATGATTTGCTTCTTCTAAAACAAAGGTAAATATTTTATTCAACAAGTTTTCTACCCTTTTGAGCTGCAAAAGGGGTGAAAGGAGAAAGAGTGGCCTAATAAGAGAGATTGTGTATGTTAAGACTTCAGATAAATGCCAGTTTAGTCATCAAAATTGTTTGATCTGGTCGTTGTGTCTTCCCACCCCACTCTTATCTGTATCCATTTCATATTGCCATGCATTCTATGACAGAGTTAACTCGACTGGAGGACATTCAAGTTATACAATAGGTTGGTTGTGGATGTTGCCGTTTGAGTAAATTGCCGTGGTTGCTAAGATACCCTATATCTTGGAAGTGACAGAGTGGCTTTAAGGTACTTCAGTTGAATGTACAGTGGTTGGAATAATGTTAAGATAATAAGGTAAAATAGTTGCCACTTCGTATTGTGAACAGGGAAGTGCAGTGAATGTATAGCACCTTCAAAGTCCTGCGGTTTCACTGCAATTTCATGACTATGCAGTATGCCTGAAGCATTGCAACTCATGAATTAAAATGTGGGAGGACGGAGGGAACAAATCAAACACTAACAATTAGAATAAAAGAAGGTTCTAGCACGCGACTGAGCAAATGAAGTGTGTCTCACCTTCTATGCTGTTGCTAATAATATGGTTTTAACAAAACAAAAAGGCTATATACAACTATTTAATGTTTACATACTCTTGGTTCATATGGTGTTTATGTTAAAATTTGGACATCAGAATACAATGTTTACAACCAGAAACCACAAAAATGAAAGTGAATTAGTCAGTTGGCAACTTTATCTCAGTTTTTGATATACCGTATCAATCAGTTTAACAACTTTTATCTCTATTAGGAAATATGGCTTTTGTATAATGCACCAGCTACTTGTACACCACTCATCAAAGTGCCCAAACACCCAAGAAAAATGTTAAAATACCACATGAAGCAGTTTGAACTGGGTTTCCTGATAGCAATCCACATGAAGCAAGGGTAAACCAGAATCGGTGGCAACACTATGTTATCCACTAAGGCAGCCAAACTGTATAGGACAAAAATAGATAAGATACGTGATCAAGTTAATTGAAGACACGTGAAGGATCAAAAGAGCAGCAGTTGGAAACCGATGGAAGCAAGTATAATTCACCTCGGAGGAGTAAAACCAGACAAAAGTTCAAGCACTCGAAGGAAAAGACAATGGATAACATCAGATTAGTTCTGGCGACACACACCAGACATTACTCCTTTTCAGTTAAATGTCATTTAATTACTCATTCAATGTAAATTAAGAGAGTGATTCTTGGGCATTAAATCCTGGGATTCACCCTTATAAAAGGAGCTTTACCTTCATGTTGAAGGGCATTCAATATTATCCGCTTAACAACCATACCACGAGCTATAAGCAAAATTCTAATATATTCTTACTTATCGAATTCTTATGTTGTTTCATCAAGCTCTAAGCTACTTCAGAGTCGTTCTCATCGAAGGGTTTCTCCGGAATTAAGCTAACAGGCTATTTTCATTTATATTACTGTTCCATTACATTTTACTTTACTACTCCACTATTTACGTGGATTTATTTTTGTTATTATCTTTATCAATTCAATCCACGTGTTCTTTAAATCACGTTACAGATTCAACTCTACATTTTTTAGGGTAAACAGTTTGACGCCCACCGTAGGGCTAAGGACAATTGTGGTATTGTTTTGATTCTAATTATCTTTTCTAACAAATCTTGTCTTTGTGAAGCTAAACAAAAAAATCAACTGACTCAAAGGCTGGCACCGGTAACGCTGATCAAACCAATGTCAACATCAACCCGCTCTTGAACAATCCCATCAATCATGAAGTTGATCCAAACGTTGGCAAAACGTGAGTCGTAAATGAGCAGGAGACTTCGCTGCCAGGGTCTCAATGTTCCAGAAGGGCTCACACTCTAAATCATGACGACGATGACGATCAGGATATAATTAGGGTTGCTAGATCTGACTTGTCAAAAATCTTTGCTATGCTGAAAAATCAAGGCGATAACGGAGTTACAAAAAAGGAAAAGGCAGTATCTAATCCAGAGGCACCGCGAGAAGAACTATCCAATAACACTAGAATAGAGGATCACGGTGAAAATTATTTGAATGGTATTGGAAGCATCGATTCAACGGGCTCATGAAGTTCTTCCAAACTCTAACTAGCCAGATGAACCGAAATGAAAAAGAATTCAACGCCCAGATAGATCAAATTCTTGGAGCCCCACCAATTTTGAAAGGCCCAAACTCAAGAAGATACATCCAATTGCCGTTTCCACTAAGTGCGGCTACAAAATTGATACCCAAAAGGTTCAAGATGTCGTATATCCCACAATATGATGGAACAACCGATCCTCAAGAGCATGTGACAACAAACATATGTACGGTGAAAGGCAATGATATGCAGCCAGACAAAATCGAATTAGTACTGTTGAAGAAATTCGGAGAATCCCTATCAAAGTGAGCAATTACCTGAACATTCTATTAACTCTTTTGAAATACTTGTAGATGCCTTTGTGAAAGCATATGTAGGAGCAAAGAAAGTACAAACAAGGAAAACAGATATCTTCATAATTTCTCAAGGTGATTCAGAGTTGTTATGGGAGGTCGTGATCCGATTCCAAAGGAAACGGATGATGCTACCTCCAGTTTCTAATGAATGGCAGCTGAAGGCTTCACTAAGGGGCTCAACCCACGAAGTTCAAGTGCATCATTGAAATTGAAAGAGAATTCATCGAAGTTATCAACAACGACATGGTCAGGTGTTCACATAGGTATGAGTCTAAAATTTGAGTTGAAGAGGATCAGTTTGATCCATCGGTATATACATCATCAATTAGCCGAAGTCACTTGAAGAGAAACATAGACTATGATTCAACACCTTCGAAGGAAAGTTACTAGCAATATGCACCAGCAGAGATATCTCATGATTGAATGGACTGGGGATGTAATGTCCAATACTCTCAAGCATCGGAGAGGTTAAGGTTTGACAAACAGAATGACTAGAGTCAAAACAGTAGGGGCGTATTGAACAAAGGAGAGGCAGGACTGTCAACTTCAAGGGTGAATGATTTTGCGGCTCCGAGGTTATCCTAATACTGCTTCAATGTTGATCTGGTCGATTTGGTAGCAGTAATCAGACAAATTAAGGATGCAAGGTGGCTAAAACCTATCAGATTCGACCTAAGCCAATGGGATCCTAGCCTGATGTATGACTTCCACGGAACACGTGGGCATAGGACTGGGGACTGCCGCCACTTACGAGAGGAGGTTGCCCAGTTACTAAAAGAAGGTCACTTAAGAGAATTCTTCTGTGATCGAGCCAAGAATAACTATGGCAGGAGCAGAGATGCAGATGCACCAATTAAACCATCAACGCCAAATCATGTGATTAACATAATAGTTGGTGGAGCAGAAGTCGACAAAGTAACCTTTAGAGTAGTAAAGAAGACGAAGGTGTCAGTGACTAGAGAAAAAGGACCTCAAGAATTTCAGAGGGAAGAAGATTTAATTACCTTCAACGATGAAGATCTGGAGGGCACCATACAACCTCACAATGACGCAGGGGCGGAGCTACAGCCCACTAAGGGTGGTCAGATGAACACCCTTCGTTGGAAAATTATACTGTGTGTATAAGTAAAATGCTGTTCTAAATGGTTAAATTATACAATTTGAACACCCTTGGCACAACTAAACATTACAGCCCAGCGGTACTATGAGTTCTGTAAAGACCCAGGGAACAGCTGACGCGCAGGTTCGATTCCTTACGGTGGTAAATCTTTTAAACATTTTTAAACAGCTCCTACTTGATCCTTTAATTGTATAAGGATAATCCCTTATTAAGTAGTACTTTCTAGATTTTAGTTAATAATTAATAAATCTGTTATTTTTGAAATATTTCAAAACTAATATTATTTATTAAAATAATTCTTATTTAGAGATCTACAACTTAAAAATCTAAGAAAAAAATAAAAGTTTAGTCGGCAATTTTACTTTCTTTTTCTTTTCGTTAAAATTTTAAATAAAATTTAAAAGTAATTATTTAATTTAACGTTAATAAGCAAATTTTAAAGAATTTCTATAACTGCTAAAGCGGAAAAGGATCCCTATAGAATTTCTTTTAAGAAAAACCTCGTTGGATTTTGCTCTCCATTTTTCATCTCTCATTGTTATTGTTATCGTCACCAGAGATCGGTAGAACCTCGTTTGATTATAATTTTTTTGGTACATTTATTCATAAAAAAATTAATTATTAATGTTACATAATTTCATTTTAAAATTTTCAGTGTACCCATTCGTTAATTTTTTTCTTTACTTGTGCAATTCTTAAACACCCTTTGTTAAATTCCTGGCTCCGCCACTGCAATGACGGACTGGTAATTACTGTTAATATTGGTCATTTTTAGTTTAAATGTGTTTTAGTTGATCCAAGTAGTACAACCAATGTGATTCGATGGAAAGTGGTCGAACAAATAGAGATATTGGACGAAATCATCATGACTATAAGGGTTCTCTCTGAATTTAACATGGAAAGTAAAACAACCAGAGGAGAGATCATGCTATCGGTCAATGTCAGAGGAATGATCAAGGAATCTAAATTATATGTGATAGATAGAGATATGAGGTACAACATGCTTTTTAGAAGGCCATGTGTTAAAGACATGAAGGAAGTACCTTCAACATATTTATTGTTAAAGTTCCTGACTCCGGATAGGATCAGAAAAATTCGAGGTGAACAACCGACGACGAAAAAGATGTTTGTTGTAGATGAAACGACAAATCAAAAAGCGATCAAAGGTGATAACTAGCAACTGCAGGAAAATGGTCACCTCCAAAGACCATCACCGAGTTGCAGAACCTAGATGAACAAGGGAAAAAAGTAAGCTTAGGGTTCAAACTAAAGATCTAGTTCAAAGTTGAAACCATCGAAAGATGCAAATAGCGAAGAAGAAACAAAGGCGCCTTTAGTTCCAAGGTCATTTGTAGTTCCAAAAGAATCTGACGCTACTAAGTCAACCGAGGAAGAACTCGAGCAAGTGATCTTGTTCGTACACTGGCCGAAAGGAACGTATACTTGAGTACTAAATTAATTCCAGAACTCAACCACAAACTTATTGAATTTCTTAAAGCTAATGCGGATTGTTTTGCACGGTCCCATTTATACATGATAGGAATACCACTGGAATTCACTACCCAGAAGTTGAGTTTGGATCCAAGGTTCTCACCGGTCAAGCAGAAAAGTCAGCCAACGTCAGAGTACAAGAACAAATTCATAAAGAAATAGGCAAGTAAACTACTCAATATAGGGTCCATTTGGAAAGTGGGCTATCCCAAATGGTTAGCTAATGTAGTAGTCGTGCCTAAAAAAAGGAGTAAGTTAAGAATGTGTATAGACTTTAAGAATTTAAATAAGGCATGTACAAAAGATTCATTTGCAATGTCGCACATAGATCAAAGATCGATGCGACAATTGGTCATGATGTGTTAAATTTTCTTGACACTTATTCCGGATACAATCAAATAAAGACGAATTTGAAAGTTCAGGAGAAAACTTTATTTATCACCAAATGTGGTACCTATTGCTATAATATAATGCCGTTGGAGTTAAAAAATACCGAAGTGACTTACCAATGGTTAGTTAATCACATTTTTAAAGAACAAGTGGGTAAAATCATGGAATTTTATATTGATGACATGTTGGTCAAGTCTCTAGATTCATAGGACTATTTGAAGCATATGTAGGAAACTTTTGATATATTGAGGAAGTAAAACATGAAGCTGAATCTAGATAAATGCACTTTTGGAGTCGGATCGGCTAAATTCCTTGGCTTCCTCGTGTTGAACAGAGGTATCGAAGTCAATCTGAAAAAGATCAAGACTAGAGGATATCCCTGAAGTCAGTGGCGGAGCCAGGATTTTCATTGAGGGGTGTCAAAATATAAAGAAGTAAGCACAAAAAAAAATCAACAAAATAAAGTTTACTAATGGAAGTAGAAAGTAATTACATTATCACAACCGTACTCGACGAGGTTTCATCTCTTGAAATATTTTTATAATAGCATCATTAGAAATATGAATAAATACATCTTTTTCTACATAAGGCACCAAACAACCGCTCAAAAGTTCATCATTCATCCGATTCCGCAAGTCATTCTTAATAAACTTCATTGCCAAAAAAGCTCTTTTAACGGATGCAGTGGCAACTGGTAGAAGCAAAGCAAATTTCACTAAGCAGAATACAAGAGGGAAGTTCAAGTGCTTCTTTGTCTCAACTAGTTTTCTTGAGAGATCACAAGAATGAAGAACCTTTTATCATAATCACGAACATCCATAATGTAAGTGGCAAGTTAATTCTCAAGAGCACCCATACAAAATTCATCAAAGTCATCAGGATATAATTCAGCCATTCTCATTATATTCCTGATGTTAGTCAATTGGATTCAAACAAGCAATTCCATGAAGCAAATCAGTAGTCACCTCATTGAAACGATCATTGAGTTCTTGAAGTTGCCAATCAATAATCTTACAAAATACTTCAACACGATAATGATGTAAGATTGTATGATCAGCAATTTTACGCCTTGATCTTCCAGAGTTAACATATGGATCATCAAAATTAGGTATCAAAATGTTATACTTGATACAAAATGTAGATACCTTATCAATAAGTGCATTCCATCCATTTTCTCTTAGCGTTTGCAACCTTCTCTTTGCTACTTCAACTAGTAGGATAACATTTGCAATATCCTGTTCTTTTTTTTTGTAAGTATTTATTAAGCTCATCCGTGATTCCTAAGATATCTCTCATCAAATGCAACATAAAAGCAATTTTAAACGTTTGACAAGCTTCGAGATATCCTGTTGCCTTAGCTCTTTCATCTATAGAATATGCATCAACAACAAGTGCATCAAGAACATCAACAATAGAGCAAAACGTAAGAATAAAATTGTTAAAAGATTTGTAGTGAGATCCCCAACGAGTATCACCAGCTCTTATAAGACCAAGTTCTTGATGCAAGCCTGTACCGGTTGTAAGCTCACCCATATCTAATGCCTCTTGAATTCTTCTTTTTTGAGAATCTCAAAATTCATTCATACACTTAAAAGAAGCTCCCAACATATTCAAAACATTGGAAACCAATAATACAAGCTCCCCCACTTGAATATATTTTTTAGAAACCGCAACAAGAGTTAATTGAAGTTGATGAGCAAAACAATGAATAGAATGAGCTGAGATACTTTCTTGCCTAATCAACATCTTAAGGCCATTCATCTCACCTTGCATATTACTTGCCCCATCGTAACGTTGTCCACGCACATAGGATAGACTCAATGAATGTTGAGCAAGTAAATTGACAATTGCCATCTTTAAAGATAAAGCACTAGTATCTTGAACATGAATATTATCAATTAATCGCTCCATTACAAATCTCATTCGATCAACATATTGTAAAACAACAACCATTTGCTCCTTACGTGACACATCAAAAGATTCATCAACTAACAAAGCAAAGTAATCACCATTTAATTCCTCAATGATAGCTTTGATGGTCTCTATCTTACATGCAGTCACAATATTTTTTTGAATCATTGGAGAAGTCATTTGGTCATTCTGAGGAGCACGTTCCAATACATAATCATGAATTTTATCACAGTGTTTCGCATACCATGAGAGAATTTCAAGAAAATTACCCCTATTAAGTGATGATTTAGATTCATCATGACCTCGAAAAGCAAATCCTTAATTCAAAAGAAGTCTTACTACATCAATTGAAGTAGACAAGCGAAGCCAATACTCATGCTTAACTTGATCAGATTGTCTCTCAAATGCAGATACAATAGACTGTTGTTGGCTCAGTAGATCTTCACTTTTCTTTTTTGCTTGATTATGAATGTTATTCGGCCCACTAACATGTTGCTTAAAACTTTTCTTCTTATTCCAACTCTTAAATCCTATAGTCGAAAATACTTCACCTCCACCTTAATGAATGTTATCATCTTTAAATAAATAACAATACAAACAATATGCCGCATCGTTACTTACACTATACTCCAACCAATCATAATACTCCTTAAACCATTCAGGATTAAAACGATGCATATCTCCATAAAAATCTGTTTGAGGAAAGATATGATTGTTAGGTTGACAAGGACCTTGTCGAATGTATGTTCTCCTAATTACATCACGATCATTTGGATGATAGATCAAGATTGGAGTTCTTTTCCCCGGATCAAACTCTAAAGAATTTAAATCAATTCCTTGTCTTTGAGAAGAATGCAATGGTACTTCCGATTGTTTAACATTTTCTTCCGGAATAGGCTGATTATGAGGGGCCAAATTTGATTTTGGTGTTTTAAAATAATACTTCAATGATTTTTGAGACTGAATTATATAATAAAAAATTAGTTAGAAATATACCTAATAACTGTATGCACGCAAAGAAAATTAGAAACTTTGTGTATTTTGAATCGAATAAGACATATGATTTCCAATAATTCAATATGATTATCAAAAAAATTCCCATTGAATCACTCGCAAACACACTGAACAAACAACTCAACTTTTCACCCTAAAACCCACAAACTCCACTTCTGCACTTCAAATTTACAAAGTTCCTCTTCTGGGTCATTCTTATTTTTCAATTTAATCAATTTTTGAGGAAGAAGGAGAGGGAAAACCATGTGGGATTTCAGGTTTGTGGGCATTAAAAATATGCACAAATATAAAAAGAAGGTGAAGACGGAAAGAAACTTACCGTTGCCATGATTGGCGACTGAAGGCCGGCGTTCGGCGAGTGACGATGATGAGCGAAGAACGACGATGAGCAAAGGATGATGAGCACCTTAGCAGTGAAGAAAGACTTTCTCGTTCCAACTTTTTATTTTGGAATTAGGATTTGTTTAATCCCTAGACTATTGAAGTCTATTAAGCTTTTTTTGTAAATTAAATAATAAGTCAACAATAGTATATTTTAAGATAATTAGTACTTTCAGTTGTTTAGAAATTAAAAGATTAAAAGAAAAAAAGCTGAAGTAAAAATTTACTAAGTTGTTGCAAGTCAGGTTCGAACAGCCAACCTCCGCTAGTTCGCGTCCGCGAGACTTTGCAACCCCTCAACCGCTAGGCTAACTCTTCACTTTGTGTCAAGAGGTGTCAACACTAATATATATACATATACAATCAAAATTTGACCTATATATACAACGTAATTTTTCGATGAAGGGGTGTCGCTTGACACCCCTCGGGCAAGGGTAGCTCTGCCCCTGCCTGAAGTCCTCAAGGACATTAATGCCGTATAGAGGCTCACCAGGGATTGACAATATTAAGGCGATTCATATCTCTTTCATCTGAAAAGAGTCACAAATTCTTTTCTTTATTAAAAAAGAATAACGACTCCGAATGGACATCAGAGTGCCAACATGCATTAAAAGACTTGAAAAAGTATCTCTCAAGCCCTCTGTTGCTGGCTAAACTAAAGGAAGGTGAGTCATTGCTCTTGTACCTGGATGTATCTAAGGTGGAAATAAGCATTGTCTTGGTCTGAGAAGAGAAAGTTACACAATTTCCTGTTTATTACGCAAGTAGAACATTAGCAAGTGCTGAAACTAGGTATCCACACTTAGAAGAATTGGCTTTGGTATTGGTAGTGGCTGCAAAAAAATTAAGGCCTTATATCCAATGCCATCTAATTAATATAATAACAACATATCCCTTGAGGAATATCATGCATAAACTTGAACTTTCAGGGAGGCTGGCCAAATGGGTAATAGAAGCTAATGGCCACGACTTAACTTACAAGCCACAAACTTCTATTAAATCTCAAGTCCTAGCTGACTTCATAGCAGATTTCAGTCAAGGAAAAGTACCCGAGGTTGAGAAAAAGTTTTAATAGCTTCGAGGGACATACCCTGAGTTTGGACCCTCTTTACTAATAGAGCTTCAAACTTAGGGGGCTTGGACTAGGTATTGTCTTAAAGACTCCTTCGGGAGAAGTCCTAAGACAAGCCATCAAAAATGTGCATTTGACTAATAATAAAGCCGAGTATGAGGCATTAGTTACAGGCTTGGATTTAGCATGTAGTTTGGGGATGAGATCCTCGAAGCAAAAAGTGATTCACTCTTAGTGGTAAATCAAATCAACGGCGTGTTCGAAGTAAAATATGAACGGACGCGGAAGTACTTGGACAAGGTACATACATTATTGACCCTCTTCAAAGAACGGATGGTTGTTCACATACATCTGGAGGAAAACATGAAAGCTGATGTGTTAGCAAATCTAGGACTTTATCAGATGTAGGAGGGACAAACTCCGACAAGGTGGTGGGAATGCTTAATTTGACTTTAGATATTAGCCATGATGAAGTAAATTACACCGGCCTAACTTGGGATTGGAGAAACGAGTACATCAATTACTTGCAGAATCACAAGCTACTCGAAGATGCAAGAATGTCTCGAGAACTTTGAACAAAAGCTGCCCAGTACTATTTGGTCAATGGATAATTATACCGAAGGTCTTTCATTGGTCCATAAGCAAGATATTTAGGACCCATAGAAACCAACTATATAATGAGAGAAGTCTATGAGGGAACATGTGGCAATCATTTCAGAGTTGAGTTATTGGTTTAAAAATTGGTCCGAGCGGGGTATTATTGATCAAAGATTGTAATGACCCTTCCGGTCATTTCCACGTATAAGTTTTGAAGTCAAGCAAATCGACAAAAGATATCGTAAGATCTTTAACAAATTTTCTGAACTCTGGGTCAAATGTCTCAGGGCTTTTCTCTCAATATATAAAGAGTTAGAAGTCCCCCGGAATACCAAATCGAAGGTCTACGAGTCTAGTTTCCAACGCACAAAACCTCACGTCCAACTGATCTCGGAGTAAAAAGTTATGACTGTTTTACCGCGGACTGTCTGGCAGAAAACGGGTTGCGAACCGGGTCGCGAATCGGGTCGGGTTAAACTCGATTTAAGCCTCAACTTCACGTTTTAAGATGCCATTTCAGTTCCGAAACAGTGATAAAACATAAGGGAGAATTCCAAAAGATTTCTTGAGTATCAAAATCGTGCGTTGGTAAATTACGAGCCTAAGCCTAAGAACTTTATTAGCATCGTGCGTGTATTTGAAAATATTTTATTTAAAAGTTGAATTTGGTAAAAATTATATTATTATTACCTTTTCAAAATATTTTAAAGGTTTATGAAAAATATTTTGTTACGAGATAATTGTATACGTATTTACTTTATAAGGTTTTTATACACCGTAATATTTTAACGGAGATAGTAAATTTAGTTATGTTGAAAATTATTATTATAATATAGTAGGTTTTGTTTGAAATAATTTTCTATAAATTATGGTATATTTAAAATATTATATTTATTTTACCACGAATTTATTCAATACCCGAATACGTACGTAGCGGGGACCCACCTATCATTAATTGGATAAGGGGAGATGTGGTGTTGACACACCCCCCCCCCCACGTGGAAGCCAACTGGGGTGGTAGGCAATTGCTGCCAAACTTAAAACGTTTGGAGCATATTGCAAAGGCAATTGCTGCCTAACTTATATATACTTCTTGGTTACGTAATTAGAATAGTTTTTGGTGCAAAACTCCACTGTGTATCATTCTTTTGTAACGATTAAGGTTGGTTCCAATAAGCAAGATCTTGATAATTTATTAGATCACCGAAAAGAAAATCGATTATCTACGTCAAGTTATTCAAGCCTAATTTCGAGTTTGATTTCATTTCGAAGTTTCTCGGAGCGGTTCGAGCGTGGACATCGTCGTTCTAGTAGCTTGTCATCGGACGACAGGTAGGTTACGGTTTATTTTCCCTAGACTCCGTATATATAAAATAAAATTGTATTAATGGGCATCCTTAGGTTGGTACCACAGACCTCGACCGGTTTATTCATGTCCGCCTACTTTTGTTCCTCCGTTGCTTGTAGTATTT
>QJPP01000488.1:600000-768570 GCA_003996215.1 Jaltomata sinuosa | reverse complement strand
AGGCTTACTCGGCCCATCCTATTCAGTCAGCTCTGCCAGCTACTATAGGTGGTCATCAAGGAGCTCAGTTTTCAGCTCCTAGAGGCCATGAGGCATCTTATATATTAGCTAGCAAGCCTACTTTGGACCGTGGTTGCTTCCATTGTGGTGAGTTGGTCCACTTTAAGAGGGAGTGTCCACATAGGAAGGCAGGAAATCAGGGTTAGCAGCAGACTAGAGCAGTGGTTATGGCAGGCAGAGGTGGTAATGCTAGGGGTCGTCCACAGGGTGGGTGAGGTAATTTCCAGGGAGGCCGGGGAGATCGAGGGAACGGCGGCGCAAGCAGGGGTGCGGTGCAGCCAGCCCGGGAAGTTGCCCGGATTGATTGCTATGCTTTTCCAGGAAGGACTGAGGTGGAAGCCTCAGATGTGGTGATCACAGGTACTATTCTTGTCTGTGATAAAATGGCCTCAGTACTATTTGACCCAGGATCCACATATTCTTATGTGTCTGTTAGTTTTTCTTGGGGTCTGAATTTGAATTGCGATATCCTTGATTCCCCTATCCATGTATCTACCCCGGTTGGAGAGTCGGTGATTGTGACTCATGTGTATCATGACTGTTCTATGGTAATTGTGGGGCTACGTACTTGGGTAGATTTAGTGATTCTGGATATGGCTGATTTTGATATTATCTTGGGTATGACCTGGCTATCTCCTTATCATGCTGTGTTAAACTGTAACACCAAAACTGTGACTCTAGAAATTCTGGGTAAGGATAGATTAGAGTGGGAAGGTGTCTACATGCCTAAGTCAGTTAAGATTATATCGTTTGATCGGGCTAGGAAGCTAGTAAGGAGGGGGTGTCTATCCTTCTTGGCTCATCCCCGGGACGATAGTGTGGAGTCTCCTTCTATTAAGTCAGTTTTGATGGTGTCTGAATTTGTAGAAGTGTTTCCAGCGGATTTGCCTGGTATGCCTCCGGACAAGGATATAGATTTTTATATTAATTTGGATCCAGGCACTCGTCCCATCTCTATTCCTCCGTATAGAATGGCTCCGACAGAGTTAAGGGAACTTAAGACTCAGCTGCAGGAACTCCTAGATAAGGTATTTATACATCCCAGTGCTTCACCTTGGGGGGCTCCGGTTTTGTTTGGGAAAAAGAAGGATGGTAGTATGCGGATGTGCATAGACTACAGACAGTTGAAGAAGGTGACCATCCGGAATAAGTATACTTTACCCCGGATAGATGATTTATTTGACCAGCTTCAGGGTGCATCAGTGTTTTCAAAAATCGACTTGAGGTCGGGGTACCATCAGCTAAAGATTAAGCCTGAGGATATTTTGAAAACTGCTTTTCAGACTCGGTATGGACATTATGAGTTTCTAGTAATGTCGTTTGGTTTGACCAATGCGCTGGCAGCATTCATGAGTTTGATGAATGGGGTGTTCAAGTCCTACTTGGATTCTTTTGTTATCGTGTTCATTGACAATATTTTTATCTACTCTAAGAGTAGGGAGGAGCATGTTAATCATCTTCGCAATGTGCTGGACATCTTGAGGCACCAAAAAATTTATGCAAAATTCACTAAGTGTGAGTTTTGGTTATTTTCTGTGGCATTTTTGGGGCATGTGGTGTCAGAAAAAGGAGTGATGGTGGATCCCCAGAAAATTGAGGCAGTTAAGAGTTGGGTCCGGCCTAGCTCTGTGATAGAGGTGAGAAGTTTTGCTGGACTCGCGGGGTACTACCGGAGGTTTGTGAAGGACTTTGCTTCTATTGCTACTCACCTGACCAGGTTGACACAGAAGGAGGTATCATTTGTGTGGTCCGACAAGTGCGAGAAGAGCTTTCAAAAGCTCAAGACACTTTTGACCACGGCTCTTATATTGTCCTTGTCGGTTAAAGGTAAAGACTTTATTGTTTACTGTGATGCTTCACATTTTGGTTTGGGTGCTGTGTTGATGCAGGATAGGAATGTGATAGCCTATGCATCCAGGCAGTTGAAGGTGCATGAGAGGAACCCATCTCACGATTTAGAGTTGGCAGCGGTGGTATTTGCATTGAAAATCTAGAGACACTATCTTTATGGTGTCAAGTGTGAAGTATTCACAGATCATCGTAGTCTGCAACATGTTTTCACTAAGAAGGATTTGAATCTGAGGCAGAGAAGGTGGATGGAGTTATTGAAAGATTATGATGTGACCATTTAGTACCATCCGGGTAAGGCTAATGTGGTGGCAGACGCATTGAGCCAGAAAACTATTAGCATGGGTAGCTTGGCTTATTTGGGGGTGTCCAAATGACCGCTAGCTAAGGAAATTCAGGCTCTGGAGGCCAAGTTCATGCACTTGGGTATCTCAGACCAAGGCGGGTTATTGGTCAGCATTGAGGTCAAGGCCACCTTCATAGAGGAAATAAAGGCAAAATAGTTTCAGGATCCGAAACTGGGCAAGTTGCGAAGTAAAGTCATATCCGAGGAGTCCAGAGATGTCATGTTAGACTCTGGTGGTGTATTACATTTCAGGGAGAGGATTTTTGTTCCTCGAGTTGATGATATAATTCCGAAAATTCTAACAGAAGCTCATGGTTTGCGGTACTCGATCCATCCGGGTGTAACCAAAATGTACAGGAACTTGAGGCAGCGTTACTGGTGGCCTGGGATGAAAAGTGACATAGTTGATTTTGTGTCCGAGTGTCAGAATTGCCAGCAGGTAAAATATAAACATCAGAGACCTGCAGGACTACTTCAGAGGATGCCGATTCTAGAGTGGAAGTGGGAGAGAATAGCCATGGATTTCGTGGTGGGTCTTCCCAAGACATTGGAGAAGTATGACTCAATTTGGGTCATTGTTGACAGGCTGAGCAAGTCTGCTCACTTCATTCTGGTCAGGGTAGAATACAACTTGCAGAAGTTGGCCAAGATCTATGTGACGGAGATTGTAAGACTGCATGGGGTACCACGGTCCATCATTTCAGACAGGGGTATGCAGTTTACTTCTAAGTTCTGCGGCAAGTTACATGAAGAGTTGGGTACACAACTCACCTTTAGCACAACCTTCCATCCTTAAAGTGATGGTCAGTCGGAGAGGACGATTCAGGTATTGGAGGACATGCTGAGAGCATGTGTAATGGACTTCGGTGGTCATTGGGACCAGTTTCTATCCTTGTGCGAATTCTCGTACAACAACAGTTATCACTCTAGTGTCGATATGGCACCGTTTGAGGCCCTGTATGGGAGAAACTGCAAATCACCAGTTGGGTGGTTTGAGGAAGGTGATGTGAAGCCTATGGGCGTATACTTAGTAAAGGAAGTACAGGAAAAAGTAAGGGGCATACAGACTAAGTTGTTGGCTGCTCAGAGCAGGCAGAAGGAGTATGCAGATCATAAGGTCCGGGACATGGACTTTCAAGTTGGTGAACAAGTATTGCTAAAGGTGTCACCAATGAAAGGGGTTATGCAGTTTGGTAAGAAGGGAAAGTTTAGCCCTCGGTTTATTGGTCCATTTGAGGTCCTTGAGATTGTGGGGCCAGTGGCTTACAAGTTAGCACTTCCACCTAGTTTGTTGGGCGTCCATCCGATATTCCATGTATCCATGCTCAAGCGATACCATGGGGATGGGGACTACATCATCAAGTGGGATGAGGTACTTTTTGGTAAAGATCTTCATTATGAGGAGGAACCGGTTATGATTCTTGCTCGGGATGTCCGGAGGTTGAGGACAAAGGTGATTGACATGGTGAAGGTTCAGTGGAAGCATTGTCCGGTTGAGGAAGCCACTTGGGAAACCGAGAAGTACATGCGGGACAAGTACCCTCAATTGTTTGAGGATTCAGGTACTACACTTCCTTCCTTTTTATTTCTGTAATTTTGGGTCTGATCATTCAGGGATGAACGATGGGTAAATTGGTATCTTTTATAATGACTGGGTCTGTTATTATGGGTAGACCAATCGTGCTAAGTTTTAGAGTTAGAAAACTTTGGGTTTGGGAGTTTGAAATTATGGGCTAGGCTAGCCTCGGCCGATTTTGGAGAGAGGTAGAGTCTAGGGAAATCTAGGTAAAATGGGTTTAGGTGTCTTGTATTGAGCTAGTTTTCCACGTAGCCAAGACATACAGGAGTCCGGGGGACTTTTTGGAATTGAATTTGGGTAAGTAGAACTCCCAGAATCACGTTTGACGTGAAAGGGTTGTTTTGGGACATCGGGAGAACCAAGTGTGTTGTGAAATAGCCAAAACTAGCATATTTATGAACTTTCTACCCGTGACGAGCACTGTCATGCGCGATAGCAGCCACCGCTATAGCGGTAGAAATTACCACTATAGCAGCGATCAAGGGGCGGATAACTCACTTAAGACCGCTATAGCGGTAGGTGACCGCTATAGCAGAGCGGGGACCGCTATAGCAGGCCGATGGGGTTTTAAGGCAGAAACAACTCTCAAAACATCAGAATTTCACAAATTTGTTTTGGGAGAAGGGCTGGGCGAATTCAAGCGATTTTCTTTATTCCTCCGCCAAAAATCATTCCTAAGGTAAGGTTTTTGTTCTCCACACTTTGTACTATGTTTCCTATGCGGTAGAATTGCTAGGAGGGAAATTGGGCAAGGTTGGAATGACCTAAGGATGATGAAATTCGGGGAAGAAGGGGGTTCCAAACATGTATGTTCTTGAGTGTTGATTTAAGTATGTTAAAATGATCATAGGTTGTTTAATTTCCTATTTTGTCCATAAAAAATAATAAGACTAGGAGAATTAATGGTGGAAAAACCCGAGGAAAAGGTGGGATGATCATGGGTGGCCTGGGGTTTGGGGATTTTATATAATCTGGGTAATGTACAGGCCTGTATGTTAATTATATGTATTATGTGTTATTTTTACACCAAGAATGTGAGAGGAATCCGGAACACGAGAAAGCTCGGGATGAATAGAGCTTGGAGCATTCGAGGTAGGTGATGGCTTTCGTATTTCTATGAATGTGTATATTCATTGTACTCGTTGTCTAAGTAATTGTGTGCATTACATTGCTTAGGGGATTTTTGTGGAATGTCTAAGTTCGATTTATAGTCTATGTTTGAATGGTTTTTACTTGTTGGCTTTACAAGAGGTGTGCATTCATTCTATTGACTATTGTTGTTGACATTTGGTTGGCTCGGGTACCACGCCTGGTATGGGTATAACACATGGTTGGAACGGGTACCACGCCTGGTACGGGTATAACATTCGGTTAGCACGGGTACCACGCCTGGTACGGATTTACTTTATTGCATCTTGCACTATTTCATTGATTATTGTATTGCATTGGTTGATATTGGTTTCGTGAGATGATCGGGTTGTTTTACTAATGTGATACTTCCGTGAGTGGACTGAGTTGTTATTGAAAAGTGCTACTGACTGGTGGTGCTTGAGTGGCCGAGAAACTGTTGTATGATTGTTGAATTGGTCTTTGTTTAGGCCGGCTAAATCATTACTTGTGGTATTTGTCTAGAGAGGATTCTAGGGTGGATCTGGGCTAGACGGTAAGGCGTGGTTATGGTTATTCTTGTTGGTGGAATAGAACTGTAAGAGATGGATTCATGCGGTAATAAGCTAGGTAGAGACCTGTAGTCTAGAGATGCCTGTGATATTGTTGCATGTTTGCCATACTTGTTATTGGATTTTGCATACTATATATATATACTGTTTTCTTGAATACTGGCTGATGATCCTACCAGTACACAGTGGTGGTGTACTGATACTGCACTTGTCTTTCTTTTGGTAAGTACAGGAAATCTTCCAGCGGCTGAGATGAGACCTCAGATTTAGCACCGGCGATTCTGATCATCAAGGGTGAGCTAGTGATTCGAGCTACCTTGGGATTATCTCTAGAGTTTTAGTCCATTTATTCAAACTTAAAAGCTATTCTTATTTTATTTGGAGCTGCATCCCCGTACTCTAGATTTGGTATTGATGTTTGGTACGATGACTTTTAGTTCCTAGGTGGGAAATCTCCGCAGTTTATTATTAATGATAAGTTTTTGATTAGTGATCTTATTTCTATTCCTAGTTTTCATTTATGCTTGCTGGTTTTAGGCTGTTAGTCTAGGCAAGGGTGAAACTCTATTGGTTCGCTCATCCGGGGGTTGGGTGGGTGCCACTCACAACAGGTTGGGTCGTGATAGTAATTGATTTAAGTAAGTAGCTAGAGTTATGTATCCATTAAGTAAGTAATGGGATGATATATTCTTAGGAGTTGACTAAGGTGTAATAAGTTTTGTATAGATTTCATGGTAATAGGTAGAGAAAGAATTGTTGGTTAAGATGACTTAGAGTATATTTGAAGTAGGGAAGAAGTTCATGACGATAAGTATTGTGTTAGTGAAGATCAAGTATAGGATGTGAACAGAAGAATTAGGTAGTTAGGAATTGAAAGATTTAGGTTGTACCTTGTGATTTTGAAGAAGGGACCTTTATGGTGTTCACAAGATCATAAATCTAGTCAGGAAAAGGATGTACAATGAATGGATAAGTAGTAATGATGTTGTGAAAGGAGAACATGTTTGTAGGTTGTAATTAGATAGATCGTGTGATTAAGATTGACTATTTTATCAAGAGATTTCTACCCATGTTTAGTACTAAATACTAAGCTTGAACTTTAGATGATCACCGTAGTGAAAAGAATGTTAGTATGAGAGTGATAATGCTAGTCTTGGGGAAATTGATCTTGTGGGCTTGATATAGTGTATGCAAGATCTTAAGTTGATAACTTGTGGCAAGTGTGAAGGTGTAAGCATGATATACATATATATATATATATGGGCTAGAGATGAATAGGTGATTGGAGGCTAAGTCATTAGATAAAAAGAGTCTTGAATGTTAGAAAGAAAGATGTGCACCAAAGTATTATATTGTTACACGAGATTCTAAACTCCTAAAGTGCTATGTGTGCTTAGTTTAATATTCTTGAGTTACAAATTGTGGAGAATTCTAGGTATGTATGGTGTCCCTAAGAGCTGAATCTAGGGGATTTTAAATAAGATAGACGATGTTAATCCTCTTAATATAAGCTTTAACCTTATTAAATTGGGTGGATAGAGAATTGGAGGTATGATATTAGTCGGACAATAAGATTATGAATCATATAATGATAGACTTTAAGGCAAGGAAAAAGTTAAGAGTTATCTTAGAAAGGAGACCTAGCAAGAATTTTTATGTGCTGGTGCTGGTGAAGAGGGCTTGAAAGCTTGGTCTGTTGGTTCTTCAAGGGTTGTGTTTTCTGTGGGGTTCCAGTGTTGGTTAGACTCGGCTGGTATGGGCGAGAAGTTCAGTATGTTGTATGCTTCCGTGTTGATGGTTTTGTGTGTTGTTGCAGTGGAGCAGTTGATTCAAGCCAAATAGATGAGTTGAAGGTTTATGCAAAAAATTCTATAGCTAGATGGCAACCTTGAACCCCAAGCACCTTTTTCCCTTTGCCTTAGGGGTGTTTTGGCTTGATATTCGTGGCGAGGTGGACTTCTTCCTGAGGTGAGATTAGTAAGGCAGTTTCAGATCCAAATGGTGTTTGAGTATTTTGAGTAGCAGCAGTACTTCGTAGAGTTTGGAGCTTGGCTGATGATTACAGACTTCATGGTAGGCTTACCACCCTCCTTGCAGAGGCTTGGTCTTGGTTTGGGTCTTTTGGGCAAGGTTACCCTAGTTTGTTCGTTTTCAGTTGATTCAGACTTGGCCCAGTTTGGCAGGGTTGGCTTTGTTCGACAGTTTGGAAATTTCTCCATTGACACAGGGTGTTCATTCATGCCATTTCCAACCCTGGTGTGCAAGCTTCAATTGACTTCAGATTGTTGGTTCAGTTAGGTTCAGATGGTTGGTTCAGTTGGGTTCAGTTATCGAGTTTGATGTTAGCAAAAGTGTTTGTTCATTGGTTGATGGTTAGTCGGGACAAATAACTCCAGTTTTCAAGGATACGCTACGGGTTGTCATCTTGGATGGCAAGGCTAGTAAGTTATAACATCGCTTGGGTAAAAGTTGAGTATAAAGGGTGACTTCATTCGTGGTGGAGTGCAAGAGAAAACTAGGGATCTCCGGCGTGTCCATTCATACTTCGGGAATAGCTCGAGTGTGCAGCGTGTGTGCAGCTTCATAGTTATGGTGCAAAAGGATTCTGATCATGTGTGTTGATCACCTCGGTTCTCTGGTTTCAGTGTTGTATTGGTGCTTCTGATCGAGATTCTTGAGGGTCAGTTTGGTTGGGAGATCTTGGGAGGATTTAGAGTTAAAAGTTATAGTCTAGTTTGGATGGTGGGGTGTTGGGGGTAGGTAGTTTTCCTTTGGTTTAGCTCTGTGGGGTGCCACCCAATCGGGGAGGCTACCCGAGTTTCCGAGTGAGTGGTGCGGGCTTAGTATCTGTCTTTGTTTGAGTCTTCTGGTGTTTTCCCTTCTTTAACTTTCACGGATGAAAGTTCTTTTAGTAGTGAATGTTGTAATGACCTTTCTAGTCATTTTCCTATTTTTCGTACTTTTTCCGTGTTTCAAGCTTTCCCTTAGCAGCTACAGGTCATTTATGACTTACTGGGACTGGTGGTTTGGTGTTCGAGCTGTTCGTTAGGTCGATATGACCATTTCCCTATTTTAGAACTTGAACTTAGAAAATCTTTGACTTTGGTCAACTTTCTTGGTAAACATGCTCAAAAATCAAATTCTGACAGTTCCATTGGCTCTAAAACGGGGATTTTGGTCTAGTGGGACCATTGGTCTGGGTCTGAGTGCGTTCGGTTTGGTTTTGTGTTATTTGTGGGTTTTCAAGTCAGTTTGGCTGGTAGGGTTGACTTTGGTCAACATTCGGAGAAGATGGCCTCGGATGGAAATTCCATCAGTGTTATTAGCTCCTGAATGTTGACTTTGGGCTAGGGGGACCATTGGTTTGGGTCTCGAGGCTTCTGAACTTGTTTTTGGGTTTTGAGTTTCGAGTTGGTTTTAGGCGTGAGGCCCACTTTTCTTTAAAATTCTCCGTTGGAAGTTTCGTTGATTCCATTGAGTCTGGAATGCTATTTCTAGTAGGGTAGCATGGTTGGTTTGTGTTCACGGGGTTTTGAATGAATCTCGAGGGTCCATCGAAAGATTTTTTGACTCGGGGAAATTACTGGTTGCTGCATTAAGTTGCAAACCCTTTTGCTCTTCGCGATTGTGAGGATCCCATCGTGTTCGCGATGGTCTGGTTTCTTAACCATCGCGTTCGCGAAGGCATTCGCGATGTAGCCGGCTGGGACCTGACTTGGCTTCCTCTTTGCGAACGCGGCCTGGACCTTCGCTATCGCGATGGTTGGGCCAGTTGTTCTCCGCAAACGCGGGGATCCTGTTGCCATCGCGATGAAGGACCCCTGACAGCTATTTAAAGTCTCAACTTTGTTTTCTCCTTCTAAATTTCAAAAACTCCATTGTTGAAGCTCCCAAGCTCCTATTTTCCAGCTCCTTGCTTCAGTGTCCTGCACCCGATAAGTTCCCTCGTCACCCCTCTCCTCCTTCCGTGGTGATTCCCATATTTCTCCCGCTAATTTTCCTTGTTGTGAAATTTCGGGGTGATCCTTGTAGAAATCTGATCTTTTGGGGACTGCATGTTCTTAAATTCTTGCAACTCATCTCCGTGACGTGTTTCTCTTATCGAGGTTGGTTTCCGCCATTAAAATTCTGAGTTTTTTCCATTTTAATCCTGTGAATTAGTAGCACTTCAGGGTTGTTTTGGTCCCCGAAATGAACTTCGTTCGCGCCCAAACTTTGGGTATGGGTTCCTTAACCCACCTCGAACATAATTATGAATTTTGTTTTTTGTTTCATTGCACGGGCCCCGAGGGTCATTTTTCCGACCCGATTTCTGGCCTGATTTTCCATATAGTAATAAGGGTGTCATTCTTCTCGCCTTGACACCTGAATTGTGTTCTTGATAGCGTGGTAGATTTTTGAGGCTGTTCGAAAAGGGAAGGCACACGAGTGACTGTTCGTGCTTGCAGTTCAGCCCCGAGGTAGGTTACGGTTTACTTTCTAGACTGAGTTTAGTCAGATTTTATATATCATATGTTACTGGAACGTTAGGTTAGACTTTAGGTAGTATTAGGGTTAAATCTTGTGATTTATATTATTATGGCCATTTCGGATCATAGATTAGAATTTATTCATGCTACCCTTAGTCTAGGAGACCGTAGTATGGTTATGCCTAGCATAGAATCCTTAGTATGCTTTTAGGATATTTTAGAGGTAGAGTAGATGCTCGTAGTGGTCTCCGTGGTGTAAATTCTCTCTTTGTGGTAAGTAATTCTTGCTCAACTTCCGATTTTCATCCTTAAAATTCCACCTTTAAATCCTCTCTTGTTGTCACGACCCAAAACCGGGCCGTGATGGCGTCTATATAACCCCCCCACCCCACCCCGATAGACAAGCCAAAACTCAATGATTGGGAAAGTCAGTAATAATGATTAAACTAAGGAAATGCGGAAGATATAAGAAAAGACAAGCCAATATCATATATACATACCGACATACAAAATATACAAAACATGACCCTAAAGTGACCGAATAGACAAAACAATACGAGAACTGACCCAGACCTGGTGTCACTAGTACAAGAGCGACTAAGCAAAGAGTAGCTATACAATAGACTCTATCTATCCAAAATACAAAATATAGACAGAATGTACAAGATGGAAAGCATGTAAAGTCTCCAAAAAAACGTCGGGAGCTCACCGCGATCCGAACTGCAACAGGCCTCGAACGACAGGAAGGTCAATGGGGCTTTCTCGTACTAGGTGCTGCATCAGAAAAAGATGCAGAGTGTAGTATGAGTACCAAGACAATGGGTACTCAGTAGGCATCATAGGCCGACCAAGCGTAGAAAGATAATATATAAATAATAGATACAAGAAAGCAGCTAAAATTACAAGGATCCACCTAAATCTAGTTATAAAGTCGAGCACATATCAATAATCCAATAAGGTGAAGAACAGACAAGACCAAGCCAAATCCATAGATAATCCACGTGCCAAAGCAAATGCAATGCGATGCACGATGATGCATGCGTGAATGAAACATAATATAAACCCGGAATACCACATCGGGCGTATAAAATACCGCATCAGACTATGCATATATATATGTGAAAGTAAAATACCTAGAATAACGCATCGGGCTATGCATATATAAATACGTGAAAGTAAGATACTCGGAATAACGCATCGGGGGTCCAAAATACCGCATCGGATTATAAATATATGCATAAAATAGTATTTTTCCCATTTTCCTTCAAAAATCCGCAGTAATATTCAAAGTAAATTTTTTAAGTTCAAAAATCACCACAACCGTAGTAAAGCCTCATTTCAAACCAAAATCCTTGAAAAACACTTCAATGTTGTACCAATGATATGCCATGAAATGTGAGTATGAAATATTCACAAATAGAGAAAGGCCATACACCATCAGGCAAAATGGGGCAGAAATACCCTCCAAACCAAGAGAACTGACCTGGAACTCCATCTAAATCCAAGCCATAGCCTCGGGCCCACAGTTACACACAATAATAGAATGAAACAGGAAAACAGAAAGTAAAAGCAAAAACCACCGGGAATCTCTACTCTACCTCTAAAGCCTTCTAAAAGCATACTAAGGATTTTATACTAGCCAGACAGATAAAACAAGCTCCTAGGCTAAGGATAGCATAACAGTTCTAGACTAAAACCCAAAATGGCCAATTCAAGTGATAAACAGGATTTAAGCCTAAATTCTACCTAATATCCAATCTAACATTCCAGTAACACATAAATATATCTAATTTAACTAAATTCAGTCTAGATGGTAAACCATAACCTACCTCGGGGCTTAACTGCAAGCACGGACTATCACTCATGTGCCTTCCCTTTTTGAGCAGCCTCAGAAAGCTGCCACACTATCAAGAACATAATCCAGGTGTCAAGACGAGAAGAATGACACCCATATTACTATACAAAAAAATTGGGCTGGGAATCAGGTTGGAAAAATGACCCTCAGGGCTCGCACAACAAAATAGAAAACAAATTTCCCAATTATGCTCGTGTTGTGTTAAGCAACCCATGCCCAAAGTTTAGGCACGAACGGAGCTCATTTCAGGGTCCAAAACAGCCCTGAAGTGCTACTAATTAAAGGAAACTCAAAAGGAGAACTAAGGATTTAAAGGGTGGAAACTTACCAAAATCTAGAGGGACAATGCCAAGGAAGTGAGTTCTATGAACTCACCAACATGCAGGCTCAAGAACGGTTCTCCAAATATTATCTAAGATCCAAGAATTAATCAACAATGGAGTTTTAAATAGGTAAAGAAGAAGAGAGCTTTGGGGAAGGAGAACTTACCAATTGTCGAGAGAATGCATATTCGTGAAGAACAATTGATTTCCCAAAGCCTATGAACTATTTGGAGCAATTTGGTAGAGTGAAATTGGTGTTTGAGTGTTGGAAGATATGAGCAAGTCGCTGGAAAAACTTAGTTAAAGAAGTAATAAACAACAACTTTTTTCGCAATTGCGGATGTCTCAAAAGTGAAAAAACCTCTGCAATTGCGGAGGTCACTGTTCCTCCGTGTCTCCGCAATTGGGGAGCTTTCATCGCAATTGTGGTGCCTGCAAAAGCAGAAAAAGTCCGCAAATGTGGCCATCGCAAATGCGGTGAAAGTTCACCATTTTGGACCCAACAGCAACATCAATACCAGCAGAAATTTTAAGACTAAAAAGTCACAGGATGGACCCTCGAGATTCATCCAGGGTCTCGCGGACACAAATGAACTATGCAACTCAATCAAAAATTGCATTCTGGACTTAATGGAATCAACGAAAATCCCAACGGAGATCATTTTAATGAAAAGTGGGCCCGCCCAAGAACCAACTTTTGGCCAACTTAACCAAAATGAAACCCAACGGTCAAAAATGAGTCTGGAAGCCTCGGGACCCAAATCAAAGGTCCCTCTAGCCCAAAGTCGACATTCTGGAGCCAACAGTGCTTGCAGAAATTCCATCTGAGACAGTCTTCTCCAAATGATGACCAAAGTCAACCTTACAAGCCAAACTCGCTTGAAAACGCAGAAAGCAACACAAAACCAAACCGAAAGCACTGAGACCCAGACCAATGGTCCCACTAGACTAAAATCCTTGTTTCGGAGCCAATAGAACGTCAGAATTCAATTCTGAGCGCGTAAACCAAAAAAGTTGATCGAAGTCAAAGATTTTTAAAGTTCAAGTTCTAAAATAGGAAAATGGTCATAACAACTAAGTGAACGGCCCGGGCACCAAACCATCAGTCCTGATAAGTCATAAGTGACCTATAGCCACTGAGGGAAAGCTTGAAACATAGAAAAGGCACAGAAAATGGAAAATAATCTGGAGGGTTATTACAACATCCACTACTAAAAGAGCTTTCATCCGTGAAAGTTAGAAAAAGGATAGTATCTGAAGACTCAAAAAGATGAGGATAGCGGGTCCACATGTCTGTCTCGATCTTCCAAGTAGCCTCCTTGACAGGACGATGCCACCACTGAACCTTAACTGACGGAATCTCCTTGGACCTCAACTTCCTAACCTGCCTATCCAAAATAGCAACAGGCTCCTCCTCAAAGGCTAAGTACTCATCCAATTGAACCGACTCTAACTGAAGCACCTGAGACTCATCCAGTTGAACCGACTCTAACAGAAGCACATGAGACTCATCCAATTAAACTGACTCTAACTAAAGCACATGAGACTCATCCAGAATATACAGTCACAGCATACAGACATGAAACATAGCATGCACACTAGAAAGAATAGGAGGCAAGGCTAGCTCATAAGAAACCTCTCCAATATGACGAAGGATCTCAAATTGCCTAATGACCCTCAAACTGGGCTTACCCTTCCTCCCGAACCTCATCACGCCCTTCAAGGGAAATACCCGAAGGAACACACTGTCACCCACCATGAACTCTAGATCTCAAACTCTTCAATCAGCATAACTCTTCTGGCTACTCTGGGCAGTGCGAAGCCTTTCCTAAATAATTCGAACTCTATCCATAGAATCACAAAGCAAGTCAGTACCCCACGGCCTAACCTTGAGTACATCCAACCAACCTACCGGAGATCTACAACGCCTGCCATACAAAGCCTCAAACGGAGCCATCTAAATGCTGGAATGGTAACTATTATTATATGCAAACTCTGCCATGGCTAAACATTGGTCCCATTGACCCCCAAAATCAATAACGCAGGCTCGCAACATATCCTCCAGAATAGGAATAGTATTCTTTGACTGACCATCTGTCTGCGGGTGAAAAGCGGTGTTAAGCTCAACCCTAGTACCCAGCTCTCTCTGAATAGACCGCCAAAAATGCGAAGTGAATTGAGTACCTAGTCGGAGATGATAGAAACTGGCACACCATGAAAATAGACAATCTCTCGAATATAGATATGGGCCAACCTCTCAAAACTGTAGGAAGTATGAACTGGAAGAAAGTGAGCAAACTTCATCAGCCTATCCACAATAACCCAAATAGCATCAAATCTCCACAAAGTGCATGGCAAACCGACTACAAAGTCCATGGCAATCCGCTCCTATTTCCACTCTGGAATGGGTAGCCTCTGAGATAAACCACCGAGCCTCTGGTGCTCAAACTTCACCTGAATAGTTCAAAACCTAGATACAAAAGCTGAAATACCCCTCTTCATCCCACACCACCAGTAGTGCTACCTCAAGTCACGATACATTTAAGTTACCCCGGGATGAATGGAATATCTAGAACAGTGAGCCTCCTCCAATATCAATCTGACCAAGTCACCAATTCTAGGAACACAGATTTGACCCTCGATCCTGAGAATGCCCTCTGAATCTAAAGTTTCTTCCTAGCCTCATGATACTAGCATGGATAGCATGGTTAACACGAGAATGGATTGTATAGATGACACGTACGATGTTCATGCAAAGGAAATCATACAATGTATGGGTGGTCCATTAAAGTGAGGTGGAAGGAGGAATTCAAGAATTCCCAAAAGAAGACAACCAAACAAGGCCCTTACTTTATTAAGGGAAAAACTGTAATAGCTAGTTTCTTCTTATTCCCTAGTATAAGTAGTAGCTTTTCTTCATTTTGGAAGACTAGTTTTTGCATATTGAAGATTGATACTCTAAAACTTGTAGTTGCTAGTGTAAGGCTTAGTGTAATTCCCTTAAGGAATTAGTGAGTGATTAGGGTGACTCTCTTGATTGTTAGTTTAACTTCTTTGCTTAATTAATCGAAGGTCTCCCACTTGTGGATTTCATTTAGTTTTCCTTGATTAGTTGAGTTGAATTAGTTTCTAGTTGTTGGAATCAATTGGGAGGTGAGGGTTTTAGCCCCTTGTTGCCCATAATTTCAATTATTAGTTATTAATTCTCATATCTTTTCCTCCTTCTTTCTTGTTTGCTTAATTTCTGTTATCAATTGGTATCAGAGCTAGGTTTAGATTTGCTTCCACAAATCTAAGTCTTGGGAATTTGATATCTTCAAAAAAAAAAAAACCAAAAATTTTTCATTTTAATTTGTTGATTTTGACACTAGATCTTGATTCCCTAGTGTTTTTTTAGTCTAGATTTCAAATTTTGTGCGATTTGGAGTTGTAGAAGTGAAGTTGCCATTAAAGGATTTGAGTTTTTGAAGCTTTACAAACTTTGAAAGTGGGTCTTTTGATTGAGGAGAAATTGGAGCTTAAAAACTATTGGGGTTTGTTCCCTAAGTCTAGGGGAAGCTAATCCTAAGGTTTGAGCCAATTCCGAGTTGATTTGAAGGTGTTGGTATTTAGTGTGTGTTCTTGGTGTTCTAGGTGTTTTTGATATTCATCAAGAACATCTTGAAGAGGAAAAAACCAAAAGGTACATTTGATCCAACAATTTCAAGTCAAAAGTTGTCAAAGATGTTTGTTGGGTCCACAAGTGGAATTTAAAAAAAAAAAAATCCACGTGGACCTGCCACGTCAGCCGCCACGTCAGCACGTGACTACAGTTTCAGAGGGCTCATTTCTGCAGGTTTTTACACTTAGTTTTTTTGAGGGGTCTCAAATTTTGGGACCCCAAAATTTTTCTAAGTGTTGGAACTTTTAAGACCCCAAATTTTTTCTAAGTGTTGGAACTTCAAACTTCTTCTTCTACACTCATTTTTCTTCGATTTCTCAACTATTTAACATCTAATTAACATCTTTAATTACTTGTTAACTAGTTTTAAAATATCAAATCATCTCTTTGATTCTCCAAATTAAGCAACAACAAGTAGTTTCTTCTACTTTTGTTACTTAATTCTTGAGTCCAAATTCTTTCGTGCTTCTTCCTCCTTCTTTTCTTGTTTTGTTTCGTTGATTAATTTCTTGATTCAAGTCCGTTTAGAGTCTTTCAAGAGTCACAAGAATCTACTCCTCCACAAAGGATAGGTGACCTTGAGTTGATTGAGTGGAGCTAGTTCACTACCAATTTTGAGACGACGCCATAGAAGATGAGTTGAGAGTTTACATACGAGTGATGTGAGGCTTTTTTCTAGTCATATTGTTTGTTGAGTTTTTGTAGGTACAATGTCTAATCATTTTCCTTATAACCATGGAGGAAGGAGCTTGGTGAACAACATGGGGACGAATTTCAATGTGTCAAGGAGGGTGACCAATATGAATGAAAGGGTGGTTGAAACAAATGGGAGGTTTGGCGGTATAGAGGAAAGGGTAAAAAGGATGGATAGTATGAATGAAAGGAGGTTCCTTATGACAAGTCAAAGTGAAGAAACAAGAAGGACCTCGGGTCAAGAATTCAACCTATACTACCCCAACCAAATTGGAACCAATCCTACCCTCAAACTTCATTTCGAATGAACCCAAGCTATGATAGGCAAGTCACCCCACATCCAAATACACAACCATATCATCCACCACAAAGGAGTCCTTTTGTGGAAAACCAAGATAGAGGCCAAGCACCTCCACAAAATATATCACATGCATCCTTGCATGTACCTTATGTTCCAACCCAACAACACTACCCACAAGTACCCTACCAAGATATCTATTATCAAAACCCTCTTTATGATGAAATGTGTGAAGAGGTTAGCCCAAATGAATGGTGGGAAAGACCCGAAGGCTTTGGTATAAACCAAGGCATCATGAGATGTCAAGGAAAATGGGATAGTGGAGATAGGTATAGGAATGAAGGAGGAAGGTGTGAAGATCGAAGTGATCGATATGGTGGTCAAGGTGTTCCAAATCATGGGATGGGTGACAACATGGCGAGTCTTCCAATGTTCCAAGATGGTAGTCAAGCTATTCAAGATAACTACAGCACAAAAGGGGAAGACCAAGCCTATGGAGGTAATCATGATATACCTCAATCTTCTTCTCCTTCTATCATTCGATGTTATAAGTGTCAAGGTGAAGGACATATTGCTAGAAATTATCCACAAAAGAGGTCAAATGTTATCTTGTGTGATGAACCTTGTGCTAAAAATATGATAGAGTATGAGGTTGGGAAGGCTTGTGATGAACCTAAGGTTAGGCATGATGAAGCAACCTCAAATGTTGTTGATGAGAAATTGGAGAAGGATTTGAACTCTTCTTGGGATCTAAAGAGAATCATGGGGGATCTTTCTAAAGAGGAACTTGATCAAAGTGTGAACCTATTTCATGCAAGGTTCAAGATGATGGATTGGGTATGTTCCTTGGTCATTGATGGTAGGAGTAGTACTAATGTGGTGAGTTGCACTATGGTTGATAGAATGAAGCTTCCTACACAAAGACACCCCAAGCCATACACACTTCAATAGCTCATTGAGAATTATGAAGTAGAGGTAACCAAACAAGTGGTCGTGAATTTTAGCATTGGCAAGTATCGAGATGAGGTGTTATGTGATGTTTTGCCCATTCAATCTTGTCATATGTTGTTTGGTAGACCTTGTCTAGCCGGTAGGGATGTTCAATATCAAGTGGAGTCCAATAAATACTCATTTGTATTTGGAGGACGAAGGCACATTCTTGTACCTTTAACACCCTATCAAGTGAGTGAGGACTACAAGATAATGAGGGAGCTTCAGAAAGTACTTAAGAGAGAGGAACTTGAAAAGGAGAAGAAAGAATTGGCTCAAGAAGGAAAGTTTTATGAGATTGATGAGCCAAGAAGTGACTTAAAAAAGGTGCACAAGGAGCACTTAATTTTGGGACTTGCCAATACCAATCCCCTATTACCTACTAACCATGGTGCTAGCATTTTGCCTAGTACCATCCCTTTAGTTTTGCAGGTTCATGGACAAATATTTCTAAAGGAGGATCCGAACAAAGTCCCTCATGAACAAAGGGTTGAAGGCCTAATAATAGAGCTACCTAGAAAGTCAACTCTTAAGAAGAAACACAAAGACCAAGTCTATGGGTCCAAAGTGATGCATTGGAGGGAAAGCTTTGGGAAACCAAGTGTGGTGCACAAGAATGCAGACTCAAAAGCCCGTCTTCAAGGTATGTACCCTTCCCCTCTTATTCCAAGCAATCCTTGGATTCATGATGACACTTTTCCTATGGTAGGTAGGTTTTGGAAATTGAATGACCTCATACCCTACCATGAGAGTGATGATATAGCTCCAATGTATTCATGGTTGGTTTTGGATATGCTTAAGTTATGTGTGTTTCATGTTTTGAATGCCAACCATAGTTATTGTTTGGGAAAGAATCCATGGTGCATTCGTGATGCCCGATTTATGTATTCTACTCCTTGTCACACTTTTGTGGTTAGACAAGTTGAGGTGTTAGGATGGATTCTTAAAAGCATGACTCCATTTGTTTATCCATTCTTTGTGGGAGTTTGTTTGAGGAATAATAATGAAGTGTACTTAAAATGCTTAATCTCGTCCTCTTATGTTCCAAATTGTGAATGCCATCTTGTTAACATTCTTTTCTTAAAGTGTGTATTTGCAATTGAGAACCCTCGAGTGGATGCTAAGTTGCTTATTTATTTTTGGGAGAGTCCATGGATATTGAAAGCTCCTTGTAATTTTCATAGGGTTGGACAAGTTGAAGTTTCAAATGGAACTTTTGGAAGCATGTTTGGTTCTATGATAGGAGGGACCCCAACTCCTTGGGAGTATTATTTGGCATGGAGTGATTTGACTCCTAATAAATCCCTCGACTATTTTAGTAGCATGGCTTTGTTGGTGCACTTTCTTCCTTTGGAAAGTTGTCTTATAGAGAGGATTGTTTTGTGCTTAAAATGTCTCTTCTTATCTATCGGTGTCCTTATCTTTTGGCATGCCCTAGATGAGAATAGTGAGCTTAACACCTTTCTCTACTACCTTTTTGCTTATGATGATACCCGTAGTAGTGTGAGATTTATTTTGTATGGAGGTAAAGATATGTGGGTCTTTTACTTTTTTGACCCGAATGAACCCTTATGGGTGATTGCACCACTTTTGGTGTGGCCTACTTGTGAGATAATGAAACAATTGTGTCTTATGGCTCCAAAGTTAGATATGATACTTGATGCCACAAAGACCTTTGTGTTTGCCTTATCTCTTGATGTTTATCATAACCAAAACCTTTGCACCTTGTATGATGAGTTGCTTTTATTGGAAGAAAAGGATATTTGGTTATATCTCAAATTTGTGCCTCCTTGGCATGGTGATTTTGTTGCTAACCCTTGTACTAACCCTCATGCTTTGAGGATGTTTTGGTTGTTGTCCTTCTCATGTGTCTTTAAGGTTTGGATTCGAGGATGAATCATTTTCAAGAAGGGGAGGATGATACTAGCATGGATAGCATGGTTGACACGAGCATGGATGGTATAGATGACACGTACGATATTCATGCAAAGGAAAACATACAATGTGTGGGTGGTCCATTAAAGTGAGGTGGAAGGAGGAATTCAAGAATTCCCAAAAGAAGGCAACCAAACAAGGCCCTTACTTCATTAAGGGCAAAACTGTAATAGCTAGTGTCTTCTTATTCCCTAGTATAAGTAGTAGTTTTTCTTCATTTTGGAAGACGAGTTTTGCATATTGAAGATTGATACTCTAAAACTTGTAGTTGCTAGTGTAAGGCTTAGTGTAATTCCCTTAAGGAATTAGTGAGTGATTAGGGTGACTCTCTTGATTGTTAGTTTAACTTCTTTACTTAATTAATCGAAGGTCTCCCACTTGTGGATTTCATTTAGGGTTCCTTGATTAGTTGAGTTGAATTAGTATCTAGTTGTTGGAATCAATTGGGAGGTGAGGGTTTTAGCCCCTTGTTGCCCATAATTTCAATTCCTAGTTATTAATTCTCATATCTTTTCCTTCGTTTCTTCTTGTTTGTTGTATTCCCGTTATCACCTTTCTATACCAAAGTAAGCAACCTTTTTCCTACCTATGTAAATAGGACAGCTCAAGTAAGTAAAGGGAAAGTTGGAGAAGGAAAAGTGAATGATGATTTTGATATCTTCAATGAGCCTAAGAGGAGTTCTAGGGGATACTAAGAAGGAGGATTTCCTATTGTTAACCACTAGAAATATGCAAGATTGTTCATCATCATATAAAGAGATTGAAGGAAGGTCATCCTAGGAAGAATAGGATGGTATCATCATCATAGCTAAGAAAGGACTATCCTGGATAAGCTTATCCATCATTCTAGACAGTAGTTCATAAGCAATAAGTTTTAAACGACATTACCATTCACATTTGTCATCTTTATAGTATGCACTAGTTCTTGAGTAAGCAAGACATTCTCAGAGATGGATTTATTTTTCATAAAATCAGTTTGGTTATGAGATATAATCTTAGCTAGGATACGGGTTAATCTATCATTAAGCAATTTAAAGATAACTTTAGAAATAAAATTACTTAAACTAATATATTGATCATATTTGTCATGGTCTCAGACATTTACTAAGTCTTTAGTAAAACAAATAAAAAGCTAAGTTACACTAAAAGAGGCAAAGACTTATCTTTATAATCAATTCTTTCCTCCAACATAAACATTACCACATGCGCAACTTACATTAACTTCTTTTTCTTTTAGAGTTTCTTTATTACAATTTGAACATAAAACATAACTTATAAAACATAACAGGGAAATTAAATATACTTTGCATAGTCAAGAACATGGAATTAAGTCCACAGATATATAAGCACAAATAGTAAAAATGTTAAACTAATTAAGTCCATCTCTTCTGAATTCTGGCTTTGAAACCATGTTGCATGTAGAGAATAATTGAGACATTAGGGCAAACTTTGTGTCCTTTGATCACTTCAACTTGATAATTATGTATGATAGCAGCAGCCACAGCTTTCATCTGAGTGAAAGCCACTTCTTTCCCTAAACAAGTCCTTGGCCCTGCATTGAAAGCCAAGAACTTGTACGAAGGCTCATGCCTAATCGTTCCTCTCTCCGAAATCCATCTCTCTGGCTTAAATTCTAAACAATCTTTTCCCCAAATCGATTCCATCCTCCCCATTGCATACAATGAGAACATCACTCTCATTTTAGGATGAACATAGTGTCCACTTGGAAGAGTATCAGGTTCTAGTGGAGTCTTGTGTTGGAATGGTACTGGTGGATATAGCCTTAGTGATTCACACAAGGATGCATGCAAGTAAATTGCATTTTTCAACTCGTTCGCGTTAAAAAGCCTCTGTTTTGATGATGATGTCAACGAGATAACTTCCACGAGTTCTTCCCTGATCTTTTTTTCAACCTCAGGGTGTGTCGCGACAAGCCAAATGAACCATGTTAGGCCTGAGCTAGTCGTGTCGCGCCCCGCGATCATGAGGTTTAATATGGTGTCCCTCAAGAACTTGTCATCAAAATTTAGGCCGGCATTTAATATGTATGAAGTTAAGAGATCATAACAACCCTCTTCCTGATCTTCCTTTGATTTTGTTGCAATATTGCTCAATTTATAGCGTTTCATCGATATGTACTTGCTTATAACTTGATCAAGAACATGCCATGCTCTGGTTAATTTAGCTTCATGTCCAATGCCTAGCCATTTTTGCAACTTCCAAACACTTTCTGGCAATAAGTGGCGAATGAATAATACTTCTTCTGCCTCATCCATTGCTTTCGAGAATGGAACACGAGGGAATTCAAGAGAGAGGCAGCCAGGATCATACCCTGTGACCAATTGACATGTTGTGTCAAATGTGAATCTTTGAAAAACATCTTGCAAATCCACAACTCTGTTTTCTCTAGCCACAATTTCAAGGACAGGAACAAGTCCATTTTCAATCTTGTCCCAACTAGTTTTCACCAAACAATTGTGGAACCTTTGATGAGTGATCAAAGTCCTAGCAAGTTTCCTCTGCTCCTTCCATAAATCCAAGTCAGAATTGAAAATTCCATCTCCCAAAACATGAAAGATCTTCTTGAACTCTTTCCCTTTTGGGAAATTCGCGAAATTCGCGCTCATGATGTAGTGCACATTTGCAGGATCCACTGTGCCAAGAATGTCCATGTTAGTGAACCATGGGCCTTTTATCAAGAAAGTGCCACCAGTTCTTGAAAAACCCTCAAAGCACCATTCATGGATTCTGTTTACATGGAGAAGTAGGCCTGGAAACATTCCAAGAAATGGCCAATTCCATGGTAGGCCACTTCTATCACCTAAAGCCCAAAATACAAGAAAGCAAAAGATTGCAACAAAAATCTCAAAGTAACCAAGTGAGGCCATTACAGAAATGAAAACAATTCCTTGCTTAGTGTTGCTCATTTTGGAAGATAACTTCATGATTTATAGATAATTACATATTCTAGTCTAATTGTAGGCTCAGATTAATTATTTGATACCTAATTACAATCTAACTTGACGTGTGTATTGAACACATAGTCAAAAATCTATATCATGGTAGGGTCATATAAAATACGAAAAACGTATACGCGCTCGATGTTTATTCAAATTAATGAATGCAAGATATGTCTTTCATGCGCATATTTTTCACTCAATCATAGCTAGGTGACAAATTAACTACGAAATTTTATTAAAATATAACTATGACAACAATTTTGAATCTTGGAAATGATTTGAATACTTATCTTCTAATAGTAGAATAGAGTTTCTTGTGGAATTAGACAATGGTTACCCAATGTAGGTAATCATTCAAAATTTTGGATTCTATAATTGAAATGGATATTACTTACGTTAGTGCACAATATTGACGTTTATGTGGTTCTGTTTACAGAAAATAAATTCTTTTAAAGTTTTTCTTGTATCAAATATAGGAGTGTTAAATATGGTCCAAAACTTGATGGTCCATTCAATTCGTCCAAAATGTTATGAGTTGGGCATAAGATAATTTCATATTGGGCTGATTTTAGTCCAACCTAATATAATTCATTTTTAAAGTGATCTCCAATTCTGTCCAATTCTAGACTATTTTTAAGATTTACTTCAATACTGCTTGAGATTACTTTGATATATTTTTTCTATAGATCTGGGCTCGGATCGGGGTCGAGTCTCGATCTTGAGTAGGGTCTCAACTCCTACGTCAGGGTCAGGTCTCAGGTTAAGGTCAGATCTTGAATCCCAAGTCAGGGTCGGGGCTCAAGTCTCAAGTTCGAGACCGGGTCGAGTCTCGGGCCTCAGATATTGAGTCAGGATCGAGTCTCGGATTGGAACCAGGTCTCAGGTCCTATATCAAGGTCAGGTAAGGGTTGGTGCTCAGTTCTTGCGCTCGGGTCTCACTTCTCGGGTCAGGATCGGATGTCAAATATCTTCATTTGTATACATACTTGCGTCCCTTTCTCACCAGAAAGTGAGAATACACGTGCTCAATTTCAATAGTTCTAGTAATTTCTATTCTTCTTATCATTATGTATCCTAGTTGAAGATATCTCGTAAAAGATTAATTTATTAATCTACTATTACTACAGGTACCTAACTTACAAGTTACAAGTGTATATTATTGACTGTTCAATATTCAATAATATACAGGTGTATACCTACGTGCTAGAGTGTTTTTGGAAACGCATGCATCATGCGCGTTACTAGAATGATAAGTACAAAAAATTTTAAAAATCATATAAATATTATTAGAGTTTTTTACTTATAAGATTTTAAAAAAATTAAAAAGTGTGAATTAACTACAAGAAAAAAAAAATTAGTGATGGACAATTTCGTAAATCTTATGCTACTCTTATTTAGCTACGAATTATAAGAAAATTTAATTAGCTACGAGTTATTTAATGATGGATTAGCTAGGAATTACCGATAAAGCTAATTTCATATTTTCTAATAATGAATTTATTAAAATGACTAATGGTTTTATTTTTGGTTGACTCAACAAAGGTAGAATAATTAAAGAGGAAATATTATAAAATTGAAGGAAAAAAGTAATTAGCTCGAATTAAGCAGAATAAGATATTTACGCCCGATGATGATGACGACGACGTTAATAATACAAAGATTTTGGGCCTTAAAACAATTGTTTTAGGAGAAAATTATCCTAGATAATAGTTTAAGATTCTTTATTACACTATATATATTACCTTTTTTAAAATTATTAAAATATCAATTTAATTCCAAGTTCTAAAAATTAGTTATTATTTTTTTATTATATTTAATTATGATTTTTTTAATGCTACTTAATTAAGGAACAAATAAAAAATGAGACCCACTAAATATCTTATCGTAATTAAGGAAGATAATTACAAAAAAAAAATCTTTCTTCTCTCTTAGTCTTATTTCTATATTTATTCGAATTTTATTTTCTAATTGATTTAGTAAACTTAAATTTAGGGATTTACAATTATCATTATTCAACTAAATTAATCTTTTTTCTCTGCAATTCATAAATATTTTTCTTCACTTCTCTTACTGATGTGACATTTTGCCTTCAAAAAGATGATTCAATAGCAGTAGGACCAGTCATGAACTCAAGAGCTCCAACACAAAATTCATTATATGTTATAATAAATTACATCAAAATAAATAATTTCATTGATTAATTTAATGACTATAGTATACATACATTGAAAATAGTTTGTATACCAATTACATACATAAAATATAATTCATTTTCATAATGTCTCGATATATATATTTGGTATAAAACTGATATGTACATGAAGCATTATACCACCAGATTGTATATTCATTGCATACACAAATGATTTTTCATATCCTCAACTTTCAATGTATGAAATTGATATACAATTTGATATCTATGGCGTGATATTAATAATTTTCAAATCTAATTAAATATAAAAGTTGATATCAATAAAGTGATAATAGAAAGGAGTAAAATAAGAAAATTATGATATAGGAGATATAGGAGATATAGGAGAGAGAAGATATGCACATTTTAAGATATATGAGATATTTTTGGGTTGATTAATATCTCTCAACCATTTTTTTAGGAATTTTGTTGCATCTGATTATGTTTTTTTTTTTTCATTTTTTTTCCTGGATTTTATTAAGTTGGTAGATTTTGTTAGAAAACTTATGGTAGGTATTAAAAACTAGAATCTATTGGTATAAGTTGTAATATTATATCTAATATAGTATATATGGATTTTTTTCCCTTGTTTTAGCAGCTTCCCACATTGAGCCGGGCCTTAGCTAGAGCATTTCGTTTTGGGAAACTTACATAGATATGTTATATTAAGAAAAAAATTACTATCTATAGCAATAACATTTTTTTTTCATTGGACACTTATAATACATTTATAATACAATTTTAATACATATTGCAGAGAACAATTTATAAAACACATATATACAAGTTTTATTCATGGATAATACATTTATCACACACTTTAATACACCTATAATACATTGCGCTAATTTCTTACCAAACAAGCATAATACATTTTAAAACACTTATAATATATCTATTGCATGCATAATTCACTTTTAATACATAGTGCAGATTTATCATAGTATTGCTATAGATGGTAATAAATAAAAAGTATTGCTAAAAACTGTAATTATTTATTAAAAAATACTCACCCAAGTAATTTTTTCCCGTTGTTTTCTATTATTTAGAAAAGCCAAATTTAGGAAGATCAATGACAATTTTGTAATTCTAACTTCATTTAAGGGTAAAATTATAATTATATAATTAATAGGCATAGGCAATTCTAAAAGATTCCAATTCTTTTTCAAGAGTCACAAAAACCTTGTTCCAAGTGCATACTCATTTCTATTCCTCTTTTTTTTAAAAAAAAAACAAATGAAATAAATTTTTGTTTCATTTATTTAAACATAATTAGTGTTAAATATATTTACACCCCTCATGTTTTAAAAATTGAACTCCCACCTCAATTTTTAGTAATATATTCCCCTTTCGTATGTAATGTCTATTTTACCCTTATTAAATCTTCCATCTATATAATACAACAACATAACATACCTAATATAATTGTACAAGCTTCCATCTTTATAATATCTTTTTAAATTATATATAATATTTTATATTTAACCTAAGTCTTCATATATTTTTATTTAGTTTGTAAATACATAATTAATAATTCCTTTATGAATTTGTCACAAAATCTTATGCTATTTTATATGACTGTTTTTAATATTATATGCATTAAGTATTTATATATATATAAACACGCATGTGTATATGTATATTTAAATTTAATTCTCTCTTATGTTCTTTATATTTTATATAGTTAAATCAATTTTAATTGTCAACAATGAAATATTTTTTAAATTATAATATAAAATTTATTTGCTATATAAATAAATAGTTTGTTAGAAATTTGTTAACTATGCATCTCTATTTTTAGTAATTATTTTTGTATTATTTACATTAAAATATGTTTATAAAGTTATCACTTTTTGTTATTTTTACATGTGTAGATAGATATTAGAGCCTTGACTATATTATTATTATTAGTAAAATTTATTATTCTGCTTATATATTATAAAATGTCATTAACTTATACACTATATTAACATTTTTCTTTTTTATTTCATATCCAAAATCATATTCATTTTATCTATAAAAATTACTTAGATTAATAGAATTAAAATATCACAATTCAAAAAATGTAAAAAAGGTAGGTTGAAATAGTTTCAAACTATAATTTTATATATTTAAAGGTAATTTAAGTTGTAAGGTATATTTAAAGGTAATTTAAGTTGTAAGGTAAACATTTTAATATAATTTTTTGTTATGCATTGTGATATTGTAAAAATTATAATAAAATAATATATATATATATATATATATATATATATATATATTTAAAACGTTCGCATCCACGCTCTTTGAAGATAAATTTTAAACTGAAGTATTAATATACTTAAAGATAATTTAAAAAGTGATATTTGACAAACCTCAATATATATAATTTTATCTTTTTATATAATTAATTTTATTTACGTTTATTTATGAATTAAAGAAGATTGTGTATGTTTTAACTCAAAAATATTAAAAGATATCTGTGTAGATTATCACATTAAGTTGCTATTAATTCAAGGTATTAATTGTTAAATTTTTTTTTATCTCTTTGATAATGGCACTATATTGTCTCAGTAAGTAAAATTTTTTTGATTTTTCTTTTTCCGTTATGTACTAAAATATTGTCTAAAATTTGTTGTACACAATATATGAACCGAAGCAATCATGATGTTTTCTTTTCAACTACTATCATGTTATAAAGAATAAAAATTCACATATTCATTTCATCTGAAAATTTTATTAGTACATACCACACTGACAATTTTAATATATTCTTTAAAAGGCTCAAATACGAAATGTGATAACATATTGCTTTTGAACTAATTGTTCAATTTAATTTTTGAATTTGACGTTGAGTAGAAGGGGGGTTTGATGTCGGGGTGGGGGTGGGGATGATGTCAAAGATTCTTCCTGAGATCTCTCAACAACATTTGTTCTTAAAATAGGCCTAGAATCATCGGGAGCAACATCAGGCATGTAGAAGGCCGCGTGCCTATCATTCTTTATGAATGATGAATGTATTTTTACCTTTTTATCTCATAATTAATGACCAAGTCAATCTAACTCCCCGCATTCCATTACGTTTGCAACCATGTCGCTATATGAACCATTGCAACAAAGGGCAATGGGTACAATCACCTTATTAAAAAACTACTAATTTCAACATTTTGGAGTCTCGTCTCGTATACTTATGTAATCACCGACAACAATAACATATTCTGCAATAGACATCATAGAACCTGGAATGATCGATGAATAGACTAGCTTATTAGTCTATACTTGATCAATACCTAGACTGTCACTATGATTTATAAATAGTCGATGAATGATGAGATCTCCGTACAAAAATCAGAACACCAGAACTGATTTCTTTATCAATAACCATTGAACTACTGGAATAGATTAATGATTTTACAGGCCACCTGGCAGGGTCGTCTTAACAAGATTGGGGGCCTAAAGCCAAACTTCATAAAGAGACCTAATTTATATATATATATATATAATAACAACAATAACATACCCAATATAATCCTACAAGTGATGTCTGGTAAGTGTAGAATATACACAGATCTTATGCAGTAAAAATGTAATTAATCAGAATTTTCAATGAAAAAGTATACTATAAACTTTGAATAACAAACATAATTCAAGAATTTGAGAAGTTGATATAAAGATATTGAAATAGTGTTGCATTGAATTTGATAAGTTGATATAATAATATCAAAATAGTGTTGTGCTGCTTCAATATAATGATAATTCATTGCAATGTTTGAAATTTCAAGAAGACACCCAAAGAAAATTTGATTTTTTTTGTAAACAGACAATAATAGATTTTGTATAATCCAGAAGGTTTGATTGCTTGGGAGACTTCAGGATATTCAATAATAAGAGAATAAAAATAGTGAAAGGGGACAATGAAAAAGGTAAATATAAGAATAGTAATGTGGGTTCAAGTTTTTCTATTTAATAAATAAAATCAAATATATATTTTGAGTATGGACTATATTTTATTTTACAAAACTTATGGGGTCAGGGTTGATAGCCTTAGTACTTATTATGATGAGGTCATAATAAGTGGCTATTTAGCCAATTTTTCAAAACTAATGTCTAAATGGAAAAATAAGTTTTCAAACTTGGCTTTTAACCAAGAGTCCCAACATACTTGTGGACATGGTCAACTCTCATCTCCTGGGAGAAGCTCTGTCATCCTAGAGCAGCTAGTGGACGGAATATCACTCACATTGGTTATTGGAACCATGCAACTATCTTAAAACAACTTTGGTCCATCAGTGAGAACAAAGAGTGCCTCTGAATAAAATGAATACATACATACTACTTGAAGGACAACTCAGTGGAAATGTATGTCATGATGCTGCCGACCTTACTGGCAGATTTGAGAGCTAGGCTACACACAACAATGATAAATGGAAAGTTCTCTATCATGAAAATGTATCTTTTGCTTGTGTCACAATTCCAAAAAGTGGCATGAAAGCGTATTGCAACATTCATCCCAGACATATGTTTACATTGTGGTTAGCTGCATGGAGGAGTCTAGAAACAGTTGACAGGTCGCTGAAATTAATGGACTGTGTTTTTCATAGTACAACCATTGAAACAATGGAACATCTTTATTTTGATTGTGTAATCACTAGACACCTATGGGGAAGACTACTTGTGTGGCTGGATTGTAATAGAACCATTGGTAGCTAGCATGAAGAACTGCAATGGGCAAACAGTGTAGCTAAGAGCAGAACAGGCAATCCTTAAAGTTGCTCTCTACTTTGTAATTCTGCATTAGATGAGACATAAGCACTGAAGTGCTGTGATACATCCTGAGCAATCAGTGGTCTGAACTCATGTGGTTCTGTAACTACTTTTGGAATGAATAAAAATGATCAGTTTTACCAAAAAAAAAATCTTATCTTTATTTAGACATGTAGGCTGAAATAAGAGCTTGAATATGATAATTTTTGGCTTAATTAAGAACAAAGAGTAGTAATATTTCCGTCCGATTTTATTATGTCTGACAAGATATTATAGTGAAAACATATGACTAAGTATATAAATAGCAAGTGCGAAAAGAAAGAATGCTATTTTAAAAAAAAGTTTTAACAGATTTAAGGAGTATTTACCTAAGGATGTATATAATTTGTATGTGGGTGCATGTTTGTGGACAGAGATAACAACGAAGGAGAGGGCAGAGGGAGATGTGTACCGATTTTACATTTGACTCCATTTCTTTATTTTTCTATTTTTCCCTCACAAATCATTTTAAAACTTGAGTTTTTTATTAGTTTGCAAGGAAACAAAGAAATAAGGGTGCAAATCATTAAAAATAATAAGATAAGGTGTAAATTATAAAAAAATATGTTAAGGGTGTAAAATGCAAAAAACCTTTTATTTTCATAATCCATGATAGGTTTCTTGAACTTTGACCAGCATAACTGCTCAAGTTAGAGGATCCCAAGCTTATTTTTGTTATTGATTAAAATATTATTATCAATCTTAACAGGCGTAAAATTAAAGGCACATTTAAAGTACACTTAAGTTTTAAAGCTTAGCACAACATAATACAAATTAACTAATATTTATTTAATTTACCTAATATACTCACACGTGTTTGTGTCGCTGTTCTAGTTTTCATATTAAAAGTATAACATAAAAAATGACATACTTTTATTGACCTAATATCCATTTTATAATAGCTTTAAGAGATAAGGAAACTTAAAAGTAGCATCTTTGCATCAGAATTATAAATTTGAATGGATTTTAAATTTAGTTGAATTTGTGACTTGTGTATCAATTACTTCATGCATTTAACGGAATTAAAAATTTTTATCCATATAATTGTCATTTGTTAATATAATTGTTTTTCCTTCAGAACATGCATATATTTATGCCTTTCTTCATTGAAGTGTGCTCTTTAATTATACGCTCTGCGCTGAAAACTCTAACAAGTCATTTATAATTTTTTGCATTTTTTGCATTTGACAACATTGGCCTTATTAGTACATATTTAAGAATCCCCATAATTTATATGTGATTCACCTTAATAATCTAAGATTTCACTCATTATTAGGCAATTCTAATAATTTACTATGATAGTGAAGTATTTATTTTTAAGAGGGATCAAAATAGAAAAAAAGTAAATAAATTAATAAATAAGCGTCGCGAGCCCTTCTCTACAAAGGGAAGCAATAGAAAATCTAACATTATTAATATTCTTTTACTTCATCGCATGTAGGTTTGCATTAGCAACCTTCATGATTTTTTTTTTCGATTCAATCTTTTCTATGATTGACCATACATTCAAAGTCAACTTAAATTTCTCGTCTATTTAATTAATTGTTCATTTAAATTGCTCAATTTAATTTATTTTTGTGGTATGATTGATATTCATATATATATATATCTCTGTGTGTGTATGTATATAGTATTAGAAAATGAGCCCTTAATTATAGGCCTCTTTTGTAAATATTATATTAAAGAGTTAGCAATAAAATTAACAAGTCACTTCAAGCAAACATAAAACCAAATGATAACAATTTCATAGATATAAAAAGAAACATATTAATTAAGTGCCCCCTATTGGATATTTCAAATATCCCCTGGCACAAAATTAACTCGAAAATTTAAAACATGATATAAAATAACATTAATTTAAATGAAAATGACAAAACAATATAAATTCTTAATTCATGATTTTAGACTTCATTTGCGGCTTGTTGTCCTTCTTCAACAGGCAAGCAATCTTGACTTTTGTTCTTTTTCCTTTGTTAAGACTTATTCCCTTCTTATTTGGTTGTTCTCCCACTTCATTTGTTTCCTTTTTGACTTCCTCCTTCTTGTCAGCTTTCACAATCTCTGGGAAAAAATCACGAAAAAATTGAATTTAATTATATAAAAAAGCAAAACAATCTGGAATCATTGGTCCGATTAACTCAGATTCAAAATAGAAAAAGGGCTATCTAGCGCTGCCTATAAAAAAATACTTCATTTCAGGGCTTGAATTTTGAGATATATTATTAAGAATGAGGTAATTTTAACCATTTGACGGTACCCTTAGGTGATAAAAGCAAAATTCAATGAAATTTAAATCAATCTTTTTAAAAAAATATTCAAAATAAAAAGTGAGTAATCACCATTAGTTCCTTCAACTTCTTGCTCTGGGGAAGGCATAAAAAAAGTTGGTGGTGAATTTGTGAATTTTGGTATTTGGACTGACTGGTCTTTCAAAAGGTCAGAAAGGCTAACATACTTAGATTCAGTGCTCATGATTTTCTTTGGAGAAAATTAAAGAGAAATGAAAAATGCTATTTTTGTTTATTGAGAAAAATGAATTTGGGATCATATATATAGGCTAGCATAAAGTGTTAATAGATTTATATAATATGATTGAAAATGAATATAGATTATGTGACCTGTTTTTATTCTTCTTGGGATATTTGTGTCTTAATGGTAAGTGAGTTAGAAATTGGAACGTTGAATTAGAGTATACTGATATTTCAAAGGCATATTATACAGTTCAGTTAATGTTCAAAAACATATTTGACTTATTACTTTTTCGCAACTTGCAAACAAAAAAATAGTTTGACTGTGTTTTGACCATTATCTCTATATAGTTTGACTTATAGTAAGACTCGATGAAAATATTTAAATAATAAATAATTTATAAATAAGATATTATCCTCATTTTTCTTGTTTATAAATTATAATATATACCCAAATTCAGTTTCAAGTTTAAGGTTTTAAGTAGGAGGGTACATGAGCTGATTTGTTTTTGTTTTTTTATCAAAATCAAATTAAATCAACTATATCAATTTTGTCAATTAGGTTTATTTATTTATTTAATAATATGAGTACTATTTCAACTCTTGTTTTGTTGGAGTTATAGACAGAGTTTTGATAAAACAATATATGTCTAATAATAATTGACAAATTAACAAACATATGATTTATTAAACACATAATATTTATTTAATTTATCGACAATAATTTGTCAATGATGTACACATTCAAATTTAATGTAACGATATATTCCGTCATTATTAAAAATCTCGCAGAAAAATGAAAGAATTTAAATTTTTGTGTTATGAATTTTATGTGGGAGTAATTATTATTGTTTTTAATAAAGCGCGAATTAAAATAAAGTCAAGAAAGTGGAGCCGTCCAGTGAAGGTCCGCGGTAGCGAACCTGGTCTCGTCACAGTGAGCTCACTGCAGCGAGGTACTGACCGCTGCAGCGAAGCTCGTGAGGCAGAATGACGGGATTTAATTGTTCAGCTCCGAGCTCTTTTCTAAGAAAATGTTTTTCCCTAAGAAAAAGTCCTAGGGTTCTTTCTAAGCCTAGAACACCAAAAGAAAAAGAGAAAAGGCTTCCAAGTAGAGTGATTCTCTCCTCCTCCTCGTGGCTTCTCCCTCGGGATTCTTGGAACGAGAGCAAGGAGCAAGATTACACGCAGTTATAGCAGCAACTCGGTATTGAGGTAGGTTATGGATTTCTAATGAGTAGTTAAACTTTGATTAATATCATAATAATGTATAAACATTGACGAGAGACAACATGATTAGGCCTTCGAGCACGGAGTCTGAATAGAAACTGCTAGAATAATTGCAAAAAATAGAATCTTTGTGTATTGATATGCCTATGTTATGTGTACCTTAATGTTACAGGTCAAAAAGGGATTACGAGGTGATAAACTTTCTGAATGTAGATTCTTGATGGTTGTGATAACACTTGGTGACTTATGTGATTACTTTTCAAACCTGGTTTAACTGATTGAGGTGATATTGTGTGTTGAATAAAGTACTTGATGTGGTTCTGAATAGTGGTGTAGAGTGGCATCTTAACATGAACTGTACCAAGAAAAAATATGTAATAATAAACAAGGATGTGCCTTCACCCCTAAAAAAAGAGGTTAAGGGTCCTTGTGTGAATAACTCGGTTAATGAAATTGAGATGAACGAAGTATGAGTTTAATTAGAGTTGAGACTTGATTTAGTTCTTGTATGTTTTTAATGAAATAATTTGTGATTGGTCTTCGTACATGTTTGAGTTGATGATTATGATCATGTTTAGGCTTGAATGAATAAGCTGTGTATAATAAAATTGATTAAAGAACTTGTAATAATAAAATGTACGTGTAATTAGTGCACTGTGTTATATCTTGAGAGATAGAGACTTGGAATCATAGGTTCATATTGGTTGTGGGCTCGGGTACCACATCGGTACAAATTTTGATACTGACTTTATTATTATAGAGTGAGTACCACGAGTCGATATGGATATTGATACTAATATTATCATTATGAATTGGGTATCACGAGCCAGTACAGTACATTGACCCTGGTGCGTCCCCTGCAGGACACAATTAGTTGAGTAGAAATAAGCCTCTTTAACATGTGTGTGCACATTTACATTTTGTTGTATGGTGAGTTAGAACGGCAGCGTGAGATGATCCTGAGGTTAGTGAGTTACATAGGTGAAAGTGAGGTGGACATAGATCCATGTGAGATAGGACTACTGAGATTGTAAGTTCTTGATTAATGTGATGATATTTGGTGATTCTTATAATGTGTTACGTACCTTGTTTGACTTAACTTCGAAATGATTGTGTTGTCGATTGTTCCTGGATTACCTGGATTGTTAGTTCCTTGTGATTTTTGTCTTACCTGATTTGTGTGGATAAACACTAGTGGTTGAGTGAGTTCTTAAGTAAATTGTTATTCTGAAAATTAAGCTATGTGAACTGTGGTGTCTTATTGCTGGGTGAAGTTGAAATGTGGATGAGAATCTATAATTAATAGTAATCGATTAAGGATTTATAAATGTCTAGTGTTACGTGTGATTTTGGATGATAATGTATGCAATATCAGTTAACTTGAGATTATAATAAAAGGTCTAGAAACAATTGTTAAGGTTAAATCGAAAGTTAGAAGGTTCAATCTAAGATCATTGGCTTGTAGTGGAGTATGTATAAGGTGAGAAATAAATGGAATAAAGAGTGAGGTGTGGTGTTATACGTGTGCTTGAATCGTTGTTCTCTGTTTAAAGTCATGTTATTGAGATTATATGTCATTTTCGTTAATTTTATATGTATATTGCGTGATCTAATCTTAGTCGACCAATGATACATATCAGTACGTGTAGTGTACTGATACTACTCTTGATACATCCTCTAGATGTAGGTATGTGACACTCTGACCAAAGTTCTTTGCTTGAAGTGAAGAGTTTCCATCAGCAACTTCCGTGTTCTATTCCACATGCGAACGTTGTGTCGTATTTTCCTTTTCATATTTTTCATTAGAAGTTCTTGTATATGTCTAGATCAGGTCTTGGGAAAGGTTTTATTTTCTAATTTTAAACGATTGTATGTTTTCAAACTTTAGTAAATTATGATCATGAGTTTTATTTGGATTTTTGCATATTAATTGTTTAATAAGCCTTCTCCAAATGATGATGATGATTTTGGGTAATTAAGAATTTCTCTTATCGAGCTAGAATTAGGTAGGTGCCCGCATGATTCACCATAATTTAGGTCGTGACATTAATCAAATTTTAATGACTAAATATATATATATGTTTAGTCATTAAAATTATCGATAATACATCATCTCAAATTTAAAGATAATATATGAATAACATATATTTTGAAATATGAGTATGAAAAAAAATGGATTTACATGTTTTTACAACACTTGATTAAAAAAGTGATGATACACAATAAATTAAGTATTATTTATAGTATATAAAAATGAATGCACTGAAGGTGTAATTTTTGCTCTCGGTGCATGTTTAACATGACTTGCTAAAGTGTGCCTCCTGATTGGAAATGGCTCGTGGATGACAAAAACAGAAGGTGAGCACGCTGGAGGCTTCTACTTCGGTGGTCGTAGGTGGTGTAGGAGTGCTGAGTAACCAGATGGGAAAGCAACCAATGAAACAGTGGCTGCCTCTAGCAACAGAGGTGACCCCTAAATCCAATAGAGCAGTGCTTGTGTCAAGCATGCTGGGCTCCCAGAAGGAAGAGGTGATGGCTATGGAAGAACAAGTGGAGGATTAACGATTGGAGAATTCAGCTAGTACTGTGCAAAGGAAACTAGATATACCTGAAGATCCAGCTAAGAGATGGACAAATCTGTTTTCTACTAATTGCATGTCAGCTAAAGGTATGAGTCTAAGCTATGTAGCTCCAGTGGTGAAGGATGGAGAGAAGGTTATTGAATTAAACAAGGAGAAAGTTAATCGTGCTACTGAGGTATGGAAGCAGCTTCTCATAATGTATGTTGTTGGGAATTCACCTACTATAGGTGCGATTGAGAGATACATTGCACTCTAGGTGAACACTGTCAGTAAGCCTAAAGTTTACTATTATAACGATGACTTCTTCTTAGTAAAATTTGCGAGTCTAGTTGATCGTAATGAGCTGCTATATTCTGGACCACATTTGTTGAATAATAGACCAATTATATTTAAAATGTGGAGTGCAGACTTTGATTTCAACAAAGAGGTATTGCAAACTGTGCCAATTTGGGGCAAACACCCTAACCTGCCTTTGAATTGCTGAAGTATGGACTCTCTGAGTAGAATTAGTAATGCTCTAGGTGTTCCTTCTATGCTGATGAATGTACAACAAATATGGATCGTCTATCTTTTGCTCGTGTACTTATGGAAATGGATGTGGCAAGGGAACTACCTCAGAAGATTAAAGTGGCAGATCCTAATAGTAGGATGTTTGAACAGGTAGTGAATGGGTACTGGAACATTGTTCAAAGTGTATGCAAGTTGGACACAGATGTCGCATTAATGAGGGTGATAGAGGTAAAAGAGCTCCCAGAATGATTCAAAAATGATAGGGGAAACCCGTCAACAATACAGAAGCAGGACATCAAAAGGGATCGAAGTGAGACTGCAGTGAGGAAGAATAGGTGGAGAAGGTAGAGGAAACTTGGAAAAAGGTGACAACAAAGTCAACAGCTAAAGGAGGGGTAATACCATCTAAAACACAGGTCACAACTATTACTAATGGATTCGAGTCACTTGCTACTACTGACCATGGAATTCCAGAGATTGATATTAGCCAAAGGTTGTAAAGGAAGGGTGTTGGAGGTACTAACATAAATCTTGCATAATGAATTTGGTAACATGGAAGACTAGGGGAATAAATAAACTTCACAAACAGAAGGAGTTAAAGCTATTTTTGAAGGACAATAAAGTAAGCATTATTGCTATTATAGAACATAAAGTAAATGAGCATATGTCTAGTAGAGTAATTCAAAAACTTGTGCCTGGATGGTTATTTGTAGCAAATTATGAATATTATAATAAAGAGAGAATTTGGCTGATATGGAACCCTCAAGTAATTGACTACCAGATAAAGAACAAAACTGATCAACTCATATAAAGTAGAGTGTAGATAAAGGGTGGTAATATGGTCTTCTATTTTGTGGCTGTCTATGGTATGCATACTATCCATGATAGAATGAAAATGTGGGATGATCTGAGGGTAATGGTAAGAGACTTTAATGCAATTTTAACATGTGATGATAGGCCACAAGAAAGTCTGGTACAGGAGGCTGAAATTAAGGATTTTGCAGATTTTATTGTTGATACCAATATGATAGAGTTGAGGGCAACTGGTAGGGATTACACGTGGACAAATGATCACACTTGTAGTAAAATAGATAAAGCATTAGTGATTGCTAATTGAATGATGCAAATGTCTGCTGTGGAGGTGCATATATCAAATCCTAGGATTTTTGATCACTCTTCTTTGAAGATGGAACTAGATAAGACATGTAAAAGTGGTGCAAAATCATTCAGATTCTTTAATTGTCTTGCAGAGCATCCAACCTTTATAACCAGAGTAAAAGAGTCATGGCAAGTAAACAACAAGGGAGATATGAAGCAAGTGTGGCAAAATTTGAAAAGAGTTAAAAGCAACCTCAAGCAACTTAATAATAGTGAAGTTAAAAGGGTGAGGGAGAAGGTCACTGATCTAAGATATAAAATTAGTAGGATTCAAGAAGCAATGATGATGCATATTGAGGATGGTGTAAACAAACAACTTGAAAGAGAAGTAAGGCAACAATTAGAGCAGTGGAGCTTGATTGAAGAAAGTGCAATGCAGAAAAAATCAAGAATTCAATGGTTGAAATTAGGTGATGCTAATACTTTCTATTTCATTGCCCACATGAAAAATAGAGTATCTCAAAATACCATTACTGGACTGGTGAATGATGAAGGGGTTAGAGTGCATACTCAAGAGATATAGAGCATGAGGTCACTGAATTCTACAAAGGCTTGTTGGGACAGTCAGCATCCAGCCTACCTTGTGTGAATGTAAGCATTATGAGATAGGACAATACTTTGAATAGAGAACATCAATTATACTTAGCACAACCAGTAACTTTAATGGAAATGACTAGTGCACTCAAGGATATAAATGACCTGAAAGCTCTAGGACATGATGGTTTTAATGTAGTTTTCTTTAAGAAGGCCTGGTCAGTAGTAGGGCAAGATGTCACAAATGCAGTGTTGAGGATTTTTAGCATAGGTAAAATGTATAATCCCATCAACTTCACTTCAGTAACACTCATACCTAAAGTGGAGAATCCTTCAACAATTGGTGAGCATAGATCTATCTCATGTTGCTTCACTATCTATCAAATCATATCTAAGTGATTACTTCAAGGCTAGAAAAAGTGATGAGTCCTTTAGTGGATCCAAATCAAGCAGCTTTTGTGCCAGGTAGAGCTCTTAATTATAATATTATACTCAGTCATGAATTAGTGAAAGGCTATGGGAGAAAAGGAATTTCTAAGAGATGTATGATCAAGATTGATATGAAGAAAGCGTATGATTCCTTGAAATGGAGATCTTTGGAGCAGATACTAGTAGAATTAAAGTTTCCTGCTATGACTATCAAATGGATCATGCAATGTGTCATAACTGCCACTTACTCAGTGATGCTTAATGGAAGAGCCACCAGACCTTTTCATGCTATGAGGGGAGTAAGACAAGGTGATCCACTATCACCCTATCTGTTTGTACTAGCTATGGACTACCTAACAAGAATTCTAAAGACCTTGCACTCCAATCTTGAGTTTTATTACCACCCCAGATGTAAGATTCAAAGAATTATACAACTCAGTTTTGCTGATGACTTGTTGTCTTGTAGGGGTGATCTAAAATATATGAAGTGTTTATACACATGTTTTAAGATATTTTCTCAGGCTTCAGGGTCGATAGCAAATACAAGCAAGAGCAATATGTATTTTGGTGGTGTCAAGCAGAACCTACAGGAACAGATTATACATGAACTATATTTTGCTAAGGGAGAACTACCATTCAGATATCTTGGTGTTCCTTTGAGCACTAAGAGATTGTCTTTGATGTAATTCAAGCCTCTCATTGACAATATACTGGGGAGAATAACCAGTTGGACAACCAGGTTTTTATCATATGATGGGAGGGCTCAGCTTATAAAGAGTGAGCTATTCTGCATACAATTTTTTTGGTCTCACATTTTTTGCCTGTCTAAGAAGATCATTTAGACTGTTGAATCTATATGCAGGAGGTTCATGTGGATAGGCAATGCTAATATGTCTAAGAAGTCCCTAATTTCTTGGGAAGAACTTTACTGTCCAAATATAGTGGAGGGTTGAACTTTTTTGATATTGGCCTTTGGAACAAGGCAACTACAGACAAGTGTTTATGTAATTTATGTAAGAAGAAGGATAAACTCTGGGTGGAATGGATTCATATATATTATGCTACTTAAGCAATATCGGAAACTTAGGCTAATCAGGCTTCTTGAATAGCGCAGAGGATACTGAAAGCACATAAACATCTATAGAAGGTTGGGTATGATGAAGATGTAGTAATGGATATGAATAACTATTCAATCAAAAAGATCTATTTGTGGATGAGAAGAGATATGATAAAGGTGGATTGAAGGAAACTAGTTTGGTCAAACTATGGTGCTCCTAAGTGGTTGTTTATAAGATAGCATGTAGTTAACAGAAGGTTAGCAACCAAGACATGACTAGAAAAATGGGGTCTCATTGACAAGGTCACATTTCCATTGTGTCAGAAAAAGGAAGAAGACATAGACCATCTATTATTTGAATGTACATATGCTACAAATGTATGGGATCATCTGTTGGCTTGGAAGGGTTGTCACGCTCCGAGACTACCCCTAGGCGTAACATGGAACCCAGGATCACAAGTTCCCTAAGTTAACCCTTGGTCATAGCCTACTCAGACATTCATAAGAAAATATAGCGGAAGCATAAACAGAAAGCTAGGAAACCCAATCCATAATGATAAAGTCAAGATGAAACATAATTCAAAAAAGAAAGACTCGAATACTGTCTATGTCTGAAAAGCTTCTACACATGACATAAGGAGTTGCTAGGACAAGACCCTAGCTAACTCGAAGTACAAAAGTAATGGCCATAAAGCAACTAGGATCATAAATAGCCCTCGAACAATGAGGACTCACCAAAACTGACTGGAATGGCCTACCGTCTCTAGCCATGTGCCTGATGGAGGAAACCTGAGTCTGCATCATCAAGAGGATGCAGCGCAAAATATGCATCAGTACTATAGGATGTACCGAGTATGTGAGATATGCATAATCATGTTAAAACATACTTAAAACGTGCTTAAAACATAATAGAAATTGAGGTCATGTGTAAAAGAGAAGTCATAAGAAATATCATAATTTAAGCATGAGATAAAAGATAACATAGCATGAGACTTAAAACATTCATACGGGAGTTTCTTATAACCGATAATAGACCATGTAAGCTACATGAAATCTAACTATATAACCCTAGTTAGCAAAGCTGCCCCAAACCCTACCAAGGTACGGGACACCATTATCCAACTATATAACCCTAGTTGGCAAAGCCGCCCTAATGGCCTCTCAAGGACAGGACACCATAATCAAATGTGGAACCACTTTCATAAACCCATAAGGCAATTCATAACCTATGCTGGCAACGTAGTTTTGGACTTGGGTAATCGACCCTCGTCGCTCGATGCTAAATACTACTCCTAAAAAATACATATAGCTCATAACATACTTGTGGCAGATCTGATGCAAAATCTGTTAGAAAAGAATAAACACATATCTGATGTCATGCAATTCTCATATCATAAGTTCTTGAAGTTTAGCATAGCCATAATTCAAAACATGCTTTTCTTTCTAAATTTATAACTTGAAGAATTAGACATGCAATTTCATAAATACATAAGGCCATGTTATCTAAACATGCCAATTTTCACTTAAAATTATGCAATTCAATGGAATCATGCTAGAAATCATCTTTAATGCATGGGCTTTTGAAATCAATTAAGAAACCTTAAATAAAACATAGATAAGCAATGAGAAACCATGAATTAAAGCTTTAAAACTAAACCCATAAGTTTTCTCCAAATTTGGGTAAGAACCCTAATTTCATAAATTCATAAATCAAAGTAAAAATTATTGGTTTTGGGCATAATGGTGAAAGGAAATTCCTTATTGAATACCCACATACCTTATTGAAGCTTGCTTGATCAAGAATGAAAAGAAATGGAAGCTTGAACTTGGAGCTTGAGACTTGCAGAAGAGGAACTCTTTCTTCTTTTGGAATAGAATGACTTAGAATGAGAAGAGCTAAGGCCACTAGGGGATAAAACCCTACTAAAAGTGGTCAAAACGACGTCACTTAGGAGTTAAAGAATAGGGGAAAAGACCAGAATACCCCTGACTTTAAATAAAAAGCTGCAGGATGATTGCTACCTCACAGGCTGCCTGACGGGTGTCGTACCCATGATGCCCCATCGGCCAAGGCATCTGAGGGAAAGTATGAAATTCTGGGGCGCTAGCGGGTTCTGACAATGTGGTCCCATGGGCCGTCGCAGCTATGACACCCGTGGTGATGCCCGTCGGAGAAAAGAAGACATGAGGAAATCACTTAGGCCTTCCAACTGTGGGTTCCCACGAGCAGTCGCATCTGTGACGCCCGTCGTGACCGCCCATCGGGCTGGGAGGAACTATGGCCAAGAGCCACTAGATGCTTCCTACGGCGCGCCCCACAACCTGTCGGAGCTTCGATGCCCGTGGCGGCTGCCCCTGGTATCTAAAAGTTGCAGAAATTTCCAGGATTCAAGGTTATTAGCTGATTCAAATACCGGGGTGTTACAATATCTCTCCCTTGGGATCATTCATCCTCGAATGGACTAAGCAAGTAAAACTGGAGAGAAAATAGCCCAACCAAGCAACAAAACATGAAAACTCAAGGATAAACATGAAAACTCAGCTTTTCAACTTGAAACATGATTGAACTAACTTCGGAAAATATGAATGCATGCTAGGATCACAAGAGAAACTGATGGAATAGAATCGGAGGGACATACTAAGGAGGAAACTAATACCTCAAGTTGAAACTGAATCGTAAAGGAAGATATGAGGGTACTTGGCTTTCATGGTTGCTTCTGCTTCCCAAGTAGCTCCCTTAACTAGCTGATTTCTCTAAAGGAACTTCACCGAAACAACTTTTTTATTTCTCAATCTCCAAATTTGATGATCAAGAATCTCCACTGGAACTTCCTCGTAAGTAAGGCTATCCTTCACACCCACATCCTCCAAAGGAACAATCAAGGTCGGATCACCAACACACTTCTTCAACAAGAAAACATGGAAAATCGGATAAATCGCTTCTAAATCTAAAGACAAATCCAACTCATAAGCAACACTACCAACTCTCCTCAGAATCTGATAAGGACCTACATAGCGGGGACTAAGTTTCCCTTTCTTGCCAAATCTCATCACACCCTTCATTGGTGACACCTTTAGAAATACACGATCATCAACCTCAAATTCCAATTCTCTTTTCCTCACATCTGCATATGATTTCTGTTGACTCTGAGCGGTCTTCAACCTCTGCCTAATGGTATGAACCTTCTCCATAGTCTCATGAATTGAATCTGGACCAATCAAGACTGCCTCACCTACCTCAAACCAACTAATAGGAGATCTATACCTCCGCCCATAAAGTTCCTCAAAAAGGAGCCATCTGGATGATAGAATGAAAGCTTTAGTTGTAGGCAAAATCGATAAGAGGTAAGTGATCATCCCAATTACCTTTGAAATCAATCAGACAAGCTCGCAACATATCCTTTAAAGTTTGAATAGTAGGGTAGTTCTTCTCATGAGTCTTAAGCTGTCTAGAAGCATAAGTAATTATCTTACCATGCCGCATCAACATACAACCCAAACCAATCCTAAAAGTATCACAATACATTACAAAGTCATCTAGGCCCTCGGGTAGAGCCAATACTGGGGTTGTGGTTAACCTAGTCTTCAATTCCTGAAAGTTCTTCTCACATAGATCAGACCACTGAAATTTCACCTTCTTCTGAGTCAACCGAGTCAATTAAGATGAAATGGAAGAAAACCCTTCCACAAATCTCTTGTAGTAACCCGCCAAACCCAAAAAGCTTCTAATATCAGACTGGGAAGTGGGTCTAGGACAGTTCTTTACTGCCTCAATCTTTTGAGAATCAACTCGAATACTATCTCTAGTCAGAATATGACCCAAAAAGGTAATAGACTGCGTACAAAACTCACACTTGCTAAACTTAGCAAATAACTGCCGATCCTTGAGAGTATGCAACACCACTTTCAAATAGTCTGCGTGCTCCTCCTCACTCCGAGAATAGATAAGAATATCATCAATGAAAATAATCACAAACATATCCAAATACTGCCTAAACACATGGTTCATCAAATTCATAAAGGCTGCAGGAGCATTCCTTAGTCCAAAAGACATAACCACAAATTCATAATGACCATATCGAATTCTGAAGGCTATCTTTGGAATGTCACACTCTCTAACACAAAGCTGATGATAACCGAATCTTAGGTCGATCTTTGAGAAGTAACTGGCACCCTGAAGCTGATCAAACAAGTCATCAATCCTAGGAATGGGATACTTATTCTTGATTGTGACCTTGTTCAACTGACGGTAGTCGATACACATTCTAAGAGAATCTTTTTTATTTCACACGAATATGACTGGAGCACCCAATGGAGAGATGCTGGGTCGGATAAAACCCTTATCAAGGAGGTCCTTCAATTCATCCTTCAATTCCATAAGCTTCATGGGATCCATTCTATAGGGAGAAATAGAGATATGATGCGTATCTTGAGGAAGATCTATTCCAAAGTCGATCTCCCTCTCGAAAGGGACTCCGGGTAAATCTTCGGGAAACACTTCTGGAAATGCATTCACAACCAGAACTGACTGAAGAGATGGGGTTTCAAACTCCATGTCACAACCCAAACTATATGATAAATATAACCCTTAGAAATCATCTTAATAGCCTTAAGATAAGATATGAAATGACCCTTCGAGGATGGAGGACTACTTTGCCACTCTAGGACAAGTTCATTTGGAAACTTTAAACTGACAACTCGAGTACGACAGTCAACCGAGGCATAACAAGCATACAACCAATCCATACCAAAAATAACATCAAAATCAGTCATCTCCAACTCTACTAGGTCCACTGAAGTGACTTAATGAAGGATTGCGATAGGAAAATTTTAGTAGATTCTTTTGGCTAGGACGGACTCACCAATAGAATTAGAAACACAAAAGGGTTCTAAGAGCTGATCAGGACTAATTTGAAACTTGAAAGCCACATAAAGAGTCACAAAAGATAAGGAGGCACCCAGAACCAATAAAGCATACACATCGAGAGAAAAGACTTTCAATATACTTGTCACAATGTTCAGGGAACTCTCCTAGTCCTGGTGTGAGGACATGGCATAAAGGCAGTTCTGGCGCTGACCACCAGAAGTAGAAGCAGTGCCTTACTGGGCTGGTCGACCTCCTGATGATGCTGGGGCAAACTGAGTCCTACCACATTCCTGTCCCTTCCTGGCTAAAGGGAAATCTCTAATTTGATGTCCAGCCAGACCACACCCGAAACAACTACCTGAACTGGCTAGACGTTCACCAGGATGACTCTTTCCACACTTGACGCAAATGAGGTAGGAAGGCCCCTTGGCAACACTTCCTTGCGAATAGGAACAATATCCTTTGGCAGTATAATCATGACGAGGCCTAGGGGCCTGGGTAGTAACACTAGCTAAAGAATGAACATGTCCTGATGATTTCATCTGAAATGAGGAGCGGTGTCCGCCTTCTGACCTCTGATAGACAAACCCTGAACTCTCCTATCTAACACTCTTGTTCTCCCTTTCCATCTCTCTCAACTTATCTCCCTTGATCTGATGGGCATGAGTCATAAGTCAAGAAATATCCATGTCACCCAAAAGCATCGCGGACCTACACTCCTTTTTTACCAAATCTGACACTCCGTAAACATACTTACTCATCTCATCCCATGGGTAAGCCACCATAGAAGGAACATAGCTAGAAAGCTGGGTGAACTTCAATCTATACTCCTGAACCGTCATGGAACCTTGCCTCAAATTCACAAATTCTTCGGCCTTAGCTTGCCTTAATTCCCTCGGAAAGAACTGATCAAGGAAAGCCTTTTGAAAACACTCCCAAGTTATAGGGACCACGTCCCTAGCCCTGACATCTTTCCATTGAGTAAACCAAATATGAGCCACATCTTTTAGTTGATAGAAGGCTAGCTTAACACCCTCTACACCAATAAATTGCATTACCCCAAAGATATTCTTTACTTTATCCAAGAAATTTTATGGATCCTCACCAACTTTTGAACCCCAGAACTCAGGTGGGTTCATGCGAATGAAATCTCAAACTCGGGCTGCAACTTCACCTTGAGGGTGGACGGGGACAAAAGCTTGTTGATTGGCCTGAACAACCACAGTCTGAGCTAGCATATGAATGACATTTCTGAATTCCGCATTTGTGGCCTCTGGGTCTGGATTTGGAGGATTCTCATTTCGGGCATTGGCCCAGCGAGGCAAAGCACTGCGAGGAGGCATAATCTGAAACGCATAAAGAATGGATTAGAGGGTTAATAGAGTTAAACTCTATCGCACGATATTGATCATGAAAGAAGTGAAGTTTTTCCTAAGACACCACATAGCTTCGCTCTCATAAGTGTGGCGCGCTTCACACACATGAAAGAGACTCTACTCGATATGGCTTTCAGACACCCTAGGTCTATTGAACTGAGGCTCTGACACCAAGTTTGTCATGCCCCGAGACTACCGCCGAGGCGTAACATGGTACCCGGGACCATAAATGCCCCAATTTAACCCTTGGTCATAGCATACTCAGACATTCGTAAGAAAACATAGCGGAGGCATAAAAAGAAAGCTAGGAAACCCAATCCATAATGATAAAGTCAAGATAAAACATATCCAAAAAAGGAAGACTTGAATACTGTCTATGTATGAAAAGCCTCTACACATGACATAAGGAGTTGCTAGGAATAGATCTCAGCTAACTCGAAGTACAAAAGTAACGACCATAAATCAACTAGGATCATAACTAGCCCTCGAACAATGAGGACTCACCAACACTGACTGGAATAACCTGCGGTCTCTAGCCACGTGCCTGAGGGATTAACCTGAGTATGCATCATCAATAGGATGCATCATAAAATATGTATCAGTACTATAGGATGTACCGAGTATGTGAGATATGCATAATCATGTTAAAACATAGTTAAAATGTGATTAAAATATAATAGAAACTGAGGTCATGCGTAAAAGAGAAGTCATAAGAAATATCATAATTTAAGCATGAGATAAAAGATAAAATAGCATGAGACTTAAAACATTCATACGGGAGTTTCTTATAACAGACAATAGACCATGTGAGCTACATGAAATCTAACTATATAACCCTAGTTAGCAAAGCTGTCCTGAACCCTGCCAAGGTATGAGACACTATTATCCAACTATATAACTCGAGTTGGCAAAGCTTCCCTAATGCCTGCTCAAGCACAGGACACCATAATAAAATGTGGAACCACTTTCATAAGCCCATAGGGCAATTCATAACCTATAATGGCAACATAGTTTTGGAATTGGGTAATCGACCCTCGTCGCTCGGTGCTAAATACTACTCCAAACATGCATATAACTCATAATATACTTGTGGAATATCTGATGTCAAATCTATTTGAAAAGCATAAAGACATATTTGATGTCATGCAATTCTCTTATCATAAGTTCTTGAAGTTTAGCATAGCCATAATTTAAAATATGATTTTCTTTCTAAATTCATAACTTGAAGAATTAGGCATGTAATTTCATAAATACATAAGGCCATGTTATCTAAACATGCTAATTTTCACTTGAAATCATGCAATTCAATGGAATCATGCTAGAAATCATCTTTAATGCATGGGCTTTTGAAATCAATTAAGAAACCTTAAATAAAAGATAGATTAGCAATGAGAAACCATGAATTGAAGCTTTAAAACTGAACCCATAAGTTTTTCCCAAATTTGGGTAAGAACCCTAATTTCATAAATTCATAAATCAAAGTAAAAATCATGGGTTATGGGCATAAGGGTGAAAGTAAATTCCTTATTGAATACCCACATTCCTTACTGAAGCTAGCTTGATCAAGGATGAAAAGAAATAGAGGCCTGAACTTAGAGCTTGAGACTTGGAAAAGAGGAACTCTTTCTTCTTTTGGTATAGAATGACTCAGAATGAGAAGAGCTTAGGCTATTAGGCGATAAAACCCTACTAAAAGTGGTCAAAATGACCCCACTTAGGAGTTAAAGAATAAGGGAAAAAACCAAAATACCCTTGACTTAAAATAAAAAGCTGCAGGAAGATTGCCACCTCACAGGCTGCTTGACGGGCGTCGTACCCATGATGGCCCATCGGCCAAGGTATCTGAGGGAAGGTATGAAATTTTAGGGCGCTGGAGGGTGCTGATGACATGGTTCCACGGGCCTTCGCAACTATGACTCCCGTGGTGACGCCTATCAGAGAAATGAAGATGAGGGAATTCAATAGGGCATTCCAACAGTGAGTTCCCATGGGCAGTCACATCTGTGACGCCCATCGTGACCACCTGTCGGGTTGGGAGGAACTATGGCCAAGATCCACTAGACTCTTCCCACGATGCGCCCCACAGCCCGTCGGAGCATCAAAGCCCGTGGAGATGCCCCTGGTATCCAATAGTTGCAGAATTTTTTTGGATTCAAGGTTTATTAGCTGATTTAAATACCGGGGAGTTACAATATCTCTCCCTTGGGATCATTCGTCCTCGAATGGACTAACAAAGGAAAACTGGAGAGAAAACAACCCAACTAAGGAACAAAACATGAAAACTCAAGGATAAACATGAAAACTTAGCTTTCAACTTGAAACATGATTGAACTAACTTCACAAAACATGAATGTATGCTAGGATCATGGGAGAAACTTATGGAATAGAATCGGAGGGACATACTAAAGAGGAAACTAATACCTCAAGCTAAAACAGAATCGGAAGGGAAGAGATGAGGGTACTTGGCTTTCATGGTTGCTTCTGCTTCCAAAGTAGCTCCCTCAACTAGCTGATTTCTCCAAAGGAACTTCACTGAAGTGACTTTTTTATTTCTCAACCTCCAAATTTGACGATCAAGAATCTCCATTGGAACTTCCTCGTAAGTAAGGCTGTCCTTCATATCAACATCCTCCAAAGAAACAATCAAGGTCGGATCACCAACACACTTCTTCAACAAGGAAAAATGGAAAACCGAATAAACCGCTTCTAAATCTAATGGCAAATCCAACTCATAAGAAACACTACCAACTCTCCTCAGAATCTGATAAGGACCTACATAGCGGGGACTAAGTTTTCCTTTCTTGCCAAATCTCATCACACCCTTCATTGGTGACACCTTTAGAAATACACGATCATCAACCTCAAATTCCAATTCTCTTTTCCTCATATCTGCATATGATTTCTGTTGACTCTGAGCGGTCTTCAACCTCTGCCTAATGGTCTGAACCTTCTCCATAGTTTCATGAATTGAATCTGGACCAATCAAGGCTGCCTCACCTACCTCAAACCAATCAATAAGAGATCTACACCTATGCCCATAAAGTACCTCATAAGGAGCCATCTGGATGCTAGAATGAAAGCTTTAGTTGTAGGCAAACTCGATAAGAGGTAAGTGATCATCCCAATTACCTTTGGAATGAATCACACAAGCTCTCAACATATCCTTCAAATTCTGATTAGTACGCTCTGCCTGGCCATCTGTCTGTGGGTGAAAAGTTATGCTAAGCTTAACCTGAGTGCCAAGACCTCTCTAAAATGACTTCCAAAACTGGGATGTAAACTTAGCACCCGAATAAGAAATGATAGACAATGGAACACCATGTAATCTGACTATCTCCTGAATGTAGAGTCTGGAATAATCATCTGCTGGATCCGTAGTCTTAACAGCCAAGAAGTGAGATGACTTAGTCATCCGATCGATAATAACCCAAATAGAATCATGTTGCCTACGAGTACAAGGCAAACTAGTAATGAAGTCCATATTGATTGTTTTGCACTTCTAAGTAGGAAGATCAATTCCTGAGCCATACCACCTGGTCACTGATGTTCTACCTTCACTTGTTGACAGTTGGGACACTTAGCTACAAAACTGTCTATGTCCCCTTTCATGCCATTCCACTAATAGACTTCCCGTAGGTCACTATACATATTGGTGGTATCGGGGTAAATAGAATACCTGGAGCTATGAGCCTCTATCAAAATCTGTTGTCTTAACCTAGCTGTGTCAGGAACACATAATCGACCCTGATATCGAAGCACACTATCTCCCCCTTGGGAGAAAACCTCTACTCTTTACTGATGGATTGCACCCTTCAACTGGTGCAAAATAGGATCACTATCTTGCTTTTGTTTCACTTTGGATACAAAAGAGGATTCGGAACCATTCTGAATAATAACACCACCTTCCGTGGAATCCATAAGAAGAACTCCTAATCGAGCGAGTCGATGAACATCCTTGGCCAATTCCTTCCTTCCGTCCTCAACCAAAGACACACTACCCATGGACAGTCTACTAAGTGCATCCGCCACAACGTTGGCCTTATTCGGATGGTAAAGCACACTCATATCATAATCCTTAAGAAGCTCAAGCCATCTCCTTTGATGAAGATTTAGTTCCTTTTGAGTGAACACGTAGTGAAGAGTCTTGTGATCGGTGAACATATCCACATGAACACCATACAAGTAGTGTCTCCAAATATTCAAAGCAAAAATCACGGCTGCCAAATCAAGATCATGAGTAGGGTAGTTCTTCTCATGAGTCTTAAGCTGTCTAGAAGCATAAGCAATCACCTTACCACATTGTATTAACACACAACCCAAAACAATCCTAGAAGCATCACAATACACCACAAAATTATCTAGGCCCTCAGGCAGAGCCAATACTGGGGTTGTGGTCAATTTAGTCTTCAATTCCTGAAAGTTCTTCTCACATAAATCAGACCACTAAAATTTCACCTTCTTCTGAGTCAACCGATTCAATGAAGATGCAATGGAAGAAAACCCTTCCATAAATCTCTTGTAGTAACCAGCCAAACCCCAAAAGCTTCTAATATTAGACGGGGAAGTGGGTCTAGAACAGTTCTTTACTGCCACAATCTTTTGAGAATCAACTCGAATACCATCTCTAGTCAGAATATGATCCAGAAAGGCAACAGACTGCGTCCAAAACTCACACTTGCTAAACTTAGCAAATAAATGTCGATCCTTGAGAGTTTGCAATACCACTCTCAAATGGTCTGTGTGCTCCTCCTCACTCCAAGAATAGATAAGAATATCATCAATGAAAACAATCACAAACATATCCAAATACTGCCTAAACATACGGTTTATCAAATCTATAAGGGCTGCAGGAGACATAAAGACATATCTGATGTCATGCAATTCTCATATCATAAGTTCTTGAAGTTTAGCATAGCCATAATTCAAAGCATGTTTTTCTTTCTAAATTCATAATTTGAAGAATTAGGTATGCAATTTCATAAATACATAAGGCCATGTTATCTAAACATGCTAATTTTCACTTGAAATCATGCAATTCAATGGAATCATGCTAGAAATTATCTTTAATGCATGGGCTTTTGAAATCAATAAAGAAACCTTAAATAAAACATAGATAAGCAATGAGAAACCATGAATTGAAGCTTTAAAACTGAACCTGTAAGTTTTTCCCAAATTTGGGAAAGAACCCTAATTTCATAAATTCATAAATCAAAGTAAAAATCATGGGTTTTGGACATAAGGGTGAAAGAAAATTCCTTATTGAATACCCATATACCTTATTGAAGCTAGCTTGATCAAGGATGAAAAGAAATGGAGGCTTGAACTTGGAGCTTGAGACTTGGAGAAGAGGAACTCTTTCTTCTTTTGGAATAGAATGACTTAGAATGCGAAGAGCTTAGGCCATTAAGGGATAAAATCCTACTAAAAGTGGTCAAAATAACCTCACTTAAGAGTTAAAAAATAGGGGAAAAGACTAAAATACCATTGACTTAAAATAAAAAGTTGCAGGAAGATTGCCACCTCACAGGCTACCTGACAGGCATCATACCCATAACGACCCATCGGCCAAGGCATCTGATGGAAGGTCTAAAATTTTGGGGTGCTGGAGGGTTCTAACGACGTGGTCCCACGAGCCGTCTCAGCCACGACGCCCGTGGTAACGCCCTTCGGAGAAAGGAAGACTGCGGGAAATCACTAGGGCATTTCAATGGCGGGTTCCCACAGGCCATCGCATCCGTGATGCCCGTTGTGACCGCCCATTGGGCTAGGAAGAACTATGTCCAAGAGCCACTGGATGCTTCCCATGGCGCTCCCTATGGCCCATCGCAGCTCCGATGCCCGTGGTATCCAACAGTTGTGGAAATTTTTTGGATTTAAGTTTTGTTAGCTGATTCAAATACTGAGGTGTTACAATTCTCTCTCTTGGGATCATTCATCCTTGAATGAACTAAGCAAGTAAAACTGGAGAGAAAATAGCCCAACCAAGCAACAAAAGATGAAAACTCAAGGATAAACATGAAAACTCAGCTTTTCAAGTTGAAGCATGATTGAACTAACTTCAGAAAACATGAATACATGCTAGGATCATGAGAAAAACTAATGGAATAGAATCGGAGGGACATACGAAGGAGGAAACTAATACCTACTTGGCTTTCATGGTTGCTTCTGCTTCCCAAGTAGCTCCCTCAACTAGCTGATTTCTTCAAAGGAACTTCACTGAAGCGACTTCTTTATTTCTCAACCTCCAAATTTGATGATCAAGAATCTCCACAGGAACTTCTTCGTAATTAAGGCTGTCCTTCACACTCACATCCTCCAAAGGAACAATCAAGGTTGGATCACCAACACACTTCTTCAACAAGGAAACATGGAAAATTGGATAAACCGCTTCTAAATCTAATAGAAAATCCAACTCATAAGCAACACTACCAACTCTCCTCAGAATCCGATAAGGACCTACATAGCGAGGACTTAGTTTCCCTTTCTTGCACAAACTCATCACACCCTTCATTGGTGACACCTTCAGAAATACCCAATCATCAACCTCAAACTCCAATTCTCTTCTCCTCACATCTGCATATGATTTCTGTCGACTCTGAGTGGTCTTCAACCTCTCCCTAATGGTCTGAACCTTCTCCATAGTCTTATGAACTAATCTGAACTAATCAAGGCTGCCTCACCTACCTCAAACCAACCAATAAGAGATCTAGACCTCTGCCTATAAAGTGCCTCATAAGGAGACATCTGGATGCTAGAATGAAAGCTGTAGTTGTAGGCAAACTCGATAAGAGGTAAGTGATCATCCCAATTACCTTTGAAATCAATCACACAAGATCTCAACATATCCTTTAAAGTCTGAATAGTATGCTCTGCCTGGCCATCTATCTGTGGGTGAAAAGTTGTGCTAAGCTTAACCTGAGTACCAAGACTTCTATGAATTGACTTCCAAAACTAGGATGTAAACTGAGCACCCCTATCAGAAATGATAGACAATGGAACACCATACAATCTGACTATCACCTGAATGTAGAGTCTGGCATAATCATCTGCAGAATTTGTAGTCTTAATATCCAAGAAGTGGGATGACTTAGTCATCCGATCGACAATCACCCAAATAGAATCATGTTGGATACGAGTAAGAGAAAAACCAGTAATGAAGTCCATATTGATAGCTTCACACTTCCAATTAGGTAGATCAATTCCTGAGCCATACCACCCGATAGTTGATAGTCTACCTTTACTTGTTGAGAGTTGGGAAACTTAGCTACAAAATCGGCTATGTCCCCTTTCATTCCATTCCACCAATAGACTTCCCGTAGGTCACAGTACATCTTGGTGGCACTGGGGTGAATAGAATACATAGAGCTATGAGCCTCTGTCAGAATCAATTGTCTTAACCCATCTGTGTCAGGAACACACAATTGACCCTGATATCGAAGCACACCATATTCCCCTTGGGAGAAAACCTCTACTCTTTTCTTGTGGATTGCACCCTTCAACTGGTGCAAAATAGGATTACTATCTTGCTTTTCTTTCACTTTGGATACCAAAGAGGATTCGGAACCATTCTGAATAATAACACCACCTTCCGTGGAATCCATAAGGAGAACTCCTAATCGAGCGAGTCGATGAACATCCTTGGCCAATTCCTTCCTTCCGTCCTCAACCAAAGACACACTACCCATGGACAGTCTACTAAGTGCATCCGCCACAATATTGGCCTTACCCGGATGGTAAAGCACACTCATATCATAATCCTTAAGAAGCTCAAGCCATCTCCTTTGATGAAGATTTAGTTCCTTTTGAGTGAACACGTAGTGAAGAGTCTTGTGATCGGTGAACATATCCACATGAACACCATACAAGTAGTGTCTCTAAATCTTCAAAGCAAAAACCACGGCCACCAACTCAAGATCATGATAATGGTAGTTCTTCTCATGAGTCTTAAGCTGTCCAAAAGCATAAGCAATCACCTTACCACGCTGCATCAACACACAACCCAAACCAATCCTAGAAGCATCACAATACACCACAAAGTCATCTAGCCCCTTGGGTATAGCCTATATTGGGGATGTGGTCAACCTAGTCTTCAATTCCTGAAAGGTCTTATCACATAGGTCAAACTACTAAAATTTCACCTTTTTCTGAGTCAACCGAGTTAATGGGGTAGCAATAGAAGAGAACCCTTCCACAAATCTCTTGTAGTAACCAGCCAAATCTAAAAAGCTCCTAATATCATACGGGGAAGTGGGTCTAGGCCAATTCTTTACTGCTTTAATCTTTTGAGAATCAACTCGAATACCATCTCTAGTCAGAATATGAACCAGAGAGGCAACAGACTGTATCCAAAACTCACACTGTCTAAACCTAGCAAATAACTGCCGATCCTTGATTGTTTGCAACACCACTCTCAAATAGTCCATGTGCTCCTTCTCACTCCGAGAATAGATAAGAATATCATCAATGGAAACAATCACAAACATATCCAACTACTGCCTAAACACACGGTTCATCAAATCCATAAAGGCTGCAGGAGCATTCCTTAGTCCAAAAAACATAACCACAAATTCATAATGACCATACCGAGTTCTGAAGGTCGTCTTTGGAATGTCACACTCTCTAACACGAAGCTGATGATAACCAAATCTAAGTTTAATCTTTGAGAAGTTACTGGCACCCTGAAGCTGATCGAACAAGTCATCAATCCTAGAAATGGGATACTTATTCTTGATTGTGACCTTGTTCAACTAATGGTAGTCGATACACATTCTGAAGGAACCATTTTGTTTTTGCACGAATAAGACTTGAGCACCCCATGGAGAGATGCTGGGTCAGATAAAACCCTTATCAAGGAGGTCCTTCAATTGATCCTTCAATTCCTTAAGATCTGTGATAGCCATTCTATGGGGAGGAATAGAGATAGGATGCATATCTGGAGGAAGATTTATTCAAAAGTCGATCTCCCGCTCGGGAGGGACTCTGGGCAAATCTTCGGGAAACACTTTTAGAAACTCATTCACAATAAGAACTGACTGAAGAGATAGGGTTTTGGACTCTGTGTCCACAACCCGAACTATATGATAAATATAACCCTTAGAAATCATCTTCATAGCCTTAAGATAAGATAAGAAACGACCCTTCGAGGATGGAGGACTACCTTTCCACTCTAGGACAGGTTTATTTGGAAACTTAAAACTGACAACTCGAGTACGACAGTTAATCAAGGCATAACAAGCATACAACCAATCCATACCAAAAATAACATCAAATCAGTCATCTCCAACTCTACTAGGTTTGCTGAAGTGACTTTATGAAGGACAGATATAGGGCAATTTTGGTAAATTCTTTTGGCTAGGACTGACTCACCAACAGGAGTAGAAATACAATAGGGTTCTAAGAGCTGATCAGGATGAATTTCGAACTTGCAAGCCATATAAGGAGTCACACAAGATAAGGAGGAACTCAGATCCAATAAAGCATACACATCGAGAGAAAAGACATTCAATATACCAGTCACAATGTCTGAGGAACTCTCCTAGTCCTAGCGTGAGGACATGGCATAAAGGCAGTTCTGGCGCTGACCACCAGAACTAGAACCAGTGCCATGCTAGGCTGGCCAACCTCCTGATGATGCTAGGGCAGACTGAGTCCTACCACCTCCCTGTCCCTTCCTGGCTGAAGGGCAATCTCTAATCTGATATCCAGCGTGACCACACCTGAAGCAACTATCTGAACCGGCTAGACACTCACCAGGATGACTCTTTCCACACTTGCTGCAAATGGGGTAGGAAGGCCCCTTGGCAACACTTCCCTGCGAATAGGAACTAGATCCTTTGCCAATCTAATCATGATGAGGCCTGGTGGCCTGGGTAGGAACACTAGCTGAAGAATGAACATGTCCTGATGATTTATTCTGAAATGAGGAGCGATGTCTGTCTTCGGACCTCTGATAGCCAAACCCTGAACTCTCCAATCTAACCCTCTTTTTGTACCTTGCCATTTTTCTCAACTTATCTCCCTCGATCTGATGGGCATGAGTTATAAGTCGAGAAATATCCATGTCAACCAAAAGCATAGCGAACCTACACTCCTTCTTTACCCAATCTGATACTCCATAAAAATACTTACTCATCTCATCCCAAGGGTCAACCATCATGGAAGGAACATACCTAGAAAGCTGAGTGAACTTTAACCTAAACTCCTGAACCGTCATGGAACCTTGCCTCAAATTCACAAATTCTTTGGCCTTAGCTTGCCTCAATTCCCTCGGAAAGAACCGATCAAGAAAAGCCTTCTCAAAACACTCCCAAGTCATAGGGACCACGTCCCTAGACTTGGAATCTTTCCATTGAGTAAACCAAATATGCGCCACATCCTTGAGTTGATAAGAGGCTAGCTCAACACCATATACACCAACAACTTGCATTACCCCAAAGATCTTCTTTACTTCATCCACGAAATTTTGCGGATCCTCACCAACTTTCAAACCCCAGAACTCAGGTGGGTTTATGTGAATGAAATCTCGAACTCGGGCCACAACTCCACTTTGAGGGTGAATGGGGATAGGAGCTTGCTGATTGGACTGAGCAGCCACAGTCTGATCTAGCATATGAATGGCATTTTTGAATTCCGCATTTGTGACCTTAGGGTATGGAATTGGAGGATTCGCGATTTAGGCATTGGCCCAGTGAGGCATAGCATGGCGAGGAGGCATAATCTGAAATGCATAAATAATGGATTAGAGGGTTAATAGAGTTAAACTCTATCGCATGATATTGATCATGAAAGAAGTGAAGTTTTTCCTAAGACACCTCATAGCTTCTCTCTCATAAGTGTGGCGCGCTTTACACACATGAAAGAGACTCTACTCGATATGGCTTTTAGATACCCTAGGACTCTCTGAGACTCTGATACCAGGTTTGTCATCCTCTAAGACTACCCCTTAGGTGTAACACAGGATCCAGGACCATAAGTGCCCCAAGGTAAGGTGCGTAGCGGGTCTAGTAGAGATTCATTCAGTGAACGTGAACAAGTTGGACAGGCCAATGTAGGCTCTTTATTTGTCCAGCCCCAGGATAGTGGTTGATTGGTTCTAACCTCCCATAGTTGCAGGCTCATATGTATCTCTTGCTCTTTATCGACTGGAGAAAGTAATAGTTTGGCTTGGATGCATCTTAACATACTCTCCTCTAGTACCATTCACAGTTGACTCTCAACTTTATCTTTGATCTAAGGATGGGAAGAAAGAAAGCATTGATTACAAGTGAGATGTGTTGTACCCCATTTTAACCGAAGTCGAAACGGTGTACAACGTATTGAAAACTTCTAAATTAATTAAAGGAAGTCGCCACCTAATTAGACTTACGGTGAATTAGGACACCTATAATTAACTATGTGATTAAAGGAAATAAAGACTTCATTTTAAAGGTCTACTAAACTTAAGATTCTAAGTAAGGATTCTAACTATTCTAAAGAGAAGGTATTAAGCATTCTTTAAAATCCGCAAAATTACGGTTAACCGGCCAAACTTAGGTTAATCTAATTAAAATCAACAAATTAAAATAATCAAATTTTAAACTCAAAGAAAGCTTGAAAGATGTTGGCACTTCAAAGTTTTTTTTTTTTTTCAAAAATTACATATCTCTACTTAATTCTTATGAGGAAAAGGTTTAGTTATTTTCAATCAAATTTTGCCATAACTAATTAAATAACTTGACATGGTTAAAAAGAAATGAATAAATAACAAGTAAATTATCTAAAGTACTTCCTATTTTTTGAGAAAATATACATATAACACTTTAAATGTAATAAGAAGAAATAACTTGCGAAAATCCTTTAAAAATATATATATATATAAATCAAGTAAATGATTTTAATAGTAACGAAGGCAAAAGCATGTAGAAGATAATTTTATTTATAGTAAAAAAGAAGTGTCGGATAAGAATTTCTAATTAAAGAAGAAATAAGATAAGTAAATAACTAAAGGTTAGGTATCAATTAAGTTGACCAAAAATATTTAAAAGATATGCAATTTGACTAATATAATTGTAAAAAAATAAACTACTAAGCAAAATTTTCCTTTTAAAAATATAGGCCTACACTTGATAAAATAGAGACTTGAAAGATACTTTTAAATCTTATTAACTTAAAGCAAATAAAAGAGAATTCCAATAGCTAAAATATTAATTTTTCTTTTTTGTGAAAATGCATTTTAATCCATTCGAAAGTTATTTTTGCCCTTCAAAAATCTACACTTTAAAGTACCAAGAAGAACTACACTTTTTCAACAAAATGTGCAATTTTGAATTCTACAAAAGGGTATATTTCTACCTTAGAATTGCATTTTTTTGAGACCAAAAATCTGCACTTTATAACTTGTTTAAAACTACATTTTTTTGCTCTAAAAAATCTGCTCTTCTACACCCTTTAAGCCTTTAAGACAACTATAATTTACCTTAAAAAAAAATCTGCATTTTTCAACCTTTGTAAAACTGTGTTTTTAGCCAAAAAAACCTGCACGTTTGAGCTCGTTTAAAGCTACATTTTTTACCTTTAAGAAAAACTGCATTTTTCATTAAAACAATCTATGTTTTAAGTCTTTAAAAGAGCTGCGTTTTCCTTTTACTTAACTAAAATCTGTTTCAAGAAGATACTTTTAGAAAGCAAAGTCGTTTGACATAACCAAAGGATTCTCTCTTGTTTATTCTTTGCAAAGTAAAGAGTGAGGGAAATAAAAGTTATAACAACGCTTGATTTCTAATACTTCAAAAATATCATAGATGCGCGTATATATGCGTATATGTACGAAGTGAAAGAACTAACTACATGCTCCCATTATCATATATAGCTAGCTACCCTTCCTAAGGTTCAAGGATTCTAGGCCTAATTATTTATCGACAAAATCAAAACAAAATAATAAGAGTTAAAATAACTAATAAGCGCATCAAAATTCATAATAGAATCAATAACAAGTAAAGTGAAGAGAAACCGAAAGAAATATCTCCCCGCCGTCATTTTGCATGAGAGAACGGAGAAAGAGGGATGATGAGGGAGCGCAATGCTTCAAATCCCCATCCAGATATATAGCAAAAGGATTAGAGATATGCTTGAGGGCAAGATGCAAGTTCACTTCGTGTACAACAACGTGGAGTCTCATTTGAGACTCCTCGTAACTCCGGCAAGTCATGCAAAAGAACAGAACGGAAAAGAGAAAATTAGTAAAGGGGCATAGTTTATAACAGACAATAAAAAGAATAAAAATAAACGAACACAAACAGAGCAAAGTTGAGAGAAAAGCACTTGAACATTTAACTATACATATTATTCCTAAGAGTCAGGTGGTCTAAATAATTCATTATTGTATCCTAGTAAAGTGACAAATGTGGCAGAGAACAAGTATACAAAAAATAGACATGAGTTACATATACAAGCATACAAGGGACTGTAGTAACATAAAAGGAATGCAGGTTCTCAATAATGCCCAATAACGTGTACATATGCTAGACAACGAGATGCAAATCATGTAAATTTACTGTTTTTGTAGTTGTTTATCCAAATAAAAGAAATCACGTCCCAAGATTAAATTCATTCTAAACTAAGACTCATCATGTAGTTTAGATAAACCTTTCGAGGAAAATCTCAAATCTGATTTCTAGAGCGGAGCATTAGTTCTTAAAAGAGAGTTATATCCTTTAGAGGACTTCGAATGAACAACATATTGATTACGATGCAGTTGTTTGTTATGCCATAACGCTTCCTATAGACGAGATATCTAAACGACAAGAATCTAAGAAAAAGATTACCATAAACAGAGAGAAATTATATAACTTTGATAAACCATTATTATCCAAGTAAGCTTGTTATAAAACTTGAAAAGAAAAAAAAAAGAAAAAAAAATGCATTAAGCTTATATGTAACTATCTCTATATCTATTTACATGGCCGAAACAGAGGAGAGATTTTTATAAATAAATGTCCAAGTAACATGCTACAAAGATAATAATATATGAACATATCCATTTTTTGGTCTAAATAAAGTATTGGCAAAGAACCTAAGAGAAAGGTTGCTATTGAACTTAGACGGATTCGGCAGATTCTTCCAAAATACACATATTGCTAATGCTATGAGTTTCCTTTCTTAGAAAAAAAAATCTTAAAGGAAATCAGTTCAAGAAAATCACAAACATGCTTGTTATATCCACCATTATTTCATGTAATCAGGAGGAAAATAAACCTTATAACGTGGTTTCTACATAAGGTCTTGATGGCAAAGAAAGAAGAGAAAATAATACTACAAATTAAGAGAATAAGGTCATGTTTTCACCTGTTTTGGAGCAGCGAACTTAGAGCGTTCTTGACCAAGGATCTATGCTCGAAACTTGACAAAACCAAACTTGACCACGCACAAGAAATCCAGAAAACAAGAGGGATAAAGGGACTAGATATTTGCGAAAAGAGAGAAGTTTCTTGCTGTGTATTCTCCGTTGTCAACTGATATCAAAAGCCTTTCAACTGATGCTGAAAAACTCCCCCTAAACGTTTCTCCAACCTTTGGTATTTATAGGAGCGATTGAGAGGATTTTGGGCGGGATTTTGAGTTTGAACGTTTGAGAGAGGGCAGACAACTTACACGTTTTTGGCCTCTGATTTTCTCTGCCTTGGCCAAAATCTTTCTCGTTTTGCAAAGGTTGAATCAAAGTTTTCCTCAAAATAGTGCACCTCATCCTGGTACCAAGGGATTCGAAAAGATTAAGGGCACAAAAAGGAAGCCCTCTCTACATCAACGCCAAAAAAGGACGGAGAGAGAGAACATTTTGCTCGAAATGGAGCACACAAGCTTCTGATGGTGAGTATTTGGTGGTCAAATTTGTCAATAATGGTGGAAAAATCCAAAGATTTCCCCTGCCATAGCAGAGAGAAGGAGAGAGACGATGGGAAAGGGAAAGGAGAGAATAGGGAGCGACTGATGGTAAACTACAATGTTTTTTAGGGTTTCGAGGGTATATTCGGTATTTTAGGTAGATTAAGTGGGGGTAAATTAGGTAGTTCAGCATAATAAGGTGTCTAGGGTTTTAGGATGAGTTTGACCAACCAATAAGAGAGCGACATGTGGCGGAGGAGAGGCTAGCGTGTGGAAAGTGTGGAGAGAGTGTGCAGGGAGTGTGTTTGTGTCCGTTGGACGCTTACGTGGCCTTAGGTGGCGTCCACGCGGCGCTTACGTGGAAAAGATGAGTGGAAAAGGATGGGTTGCAGACTGGGCTTAATTGTTGGGCTAAAATGGATGAATTTATGGATCAAAGTTTATAAAAATGGGCTGAGTAGAATACACTCTTCCTTGTATTTCTTTGGGCTTCATAAATCAAGATTAAAGACTCTAAATAACTTATGCATTAATACATATTCAATTAAATAAGTTATTTATGATTAAGAGATAATTATAAAAAGATTAGATAAAAATTAACATCGTAAGAATTATGAGATAATATTTATAAAGGAATAAAGAAGTATTTTACTCTATTAAATACAATAAAATGGCGCTTTTTGCTAAATTAAGATAACGAGCGTGCTGCTAGATTTATAAAATAATAACAATAATAAAGTAATAATAATAATAGTAGTAGAACTACATTGATAATTTCACAAAAAATAAGGACGATAGCGTTACATAGATCTCTAATTATAATAAATAAAAACTTGTACGCATTCTTAAATTATCAAAATTATTTGAAGTATAAAGAACTAATCGGGAAGAAAGATGGGACAAAATTGGGTGTCAACAAGATGTCCAAGAGAAAAGGAACGAGGGGAGAGGTCTACTCACTTAAGACCGTTCGTGATCCCCACTTCACTCATATTCCATCAATTTAGGGAAGGAAAGAAATGCCGATGTTGCAATTCTTCCCATCCCGATAAAGCGAGTCACCCGTGATTCGATAGTTCCATTTTCCGCTGATGCAGGCCGATTGGGATCCCAGCAGTCAAACCAATGTGTTCGTTCCTCAACCTCCTTCCAATCAAATCTATTCTAAGGTGTCCGGAGGCAGGGGAAAGAAAGGAGGGATTGATCGACCAACTTGAACAGATCCATAACCTGCTTCCATCTGTCCTGAATGAGGGAATTCAGGCGGGTATAGTCGAACTGAACTGCTTGATTCTAAGGTGGGTGATAAGCAGCTGTATCCGTATCAAGCCTACCATCTCTTCTCACGAAAGACTTTCCATCACCCTTGGTCATAGCATACTCAGACATTCATAAGAAAACATAGCGGACGCATAAATAGAAAGCTAGGCAACCTAATCCATAATGATAAAGTCCAGATGAAACATAATCCAAAAAAGGAAGACTCGAATACTGTCTATGTCTGAAAAGCCTCTACACATGACATACGGAGTTTCTAGGACAAAACCCTAGCTAACTCAAAGTACGAAAGTAATGGCCATAAAGCAACTAGGATCATAACTAGCCCCCAAACAATGAGGACTCACCAACACTGACTGGAATGGCCTGCGGTCTCTAGCCACATGCCTGAGGGAGAAAAACTAAGTCTGCATCATCAAGAAGATGCAGCGCAAAATATGCATCAGTACTATAGGATGTACCGAGTATGTGTAATATGCATAGTCATGTTAAAACATAATTAAAACATGCTTAAAATATAATAAAAACTGAGGTCATACGTAAATGAGAAGTCATAAGAAATATCATAATTTAAGCATGAGATAAAAGATAACATAGCATGAGACTTAAAACATTCATACGGGAGTTTCTTATAACCGATAATAGACTATGTAAGCTACATGAAATCTAACTATATAACCCTAGTTAGCAAAGCTGCCCCAAACCCTACCAAGGTACGGGACACCATTATCCAACTATATAACCCTAGTTGGCAAAGCCGCCCTAATGGCCTCTCAAGGACAGGACACCATAATCAAATGTGGAACCACTTTCATAAACCCATAAGGCAATTCATAACCTATGCTGGCAACGTAGTTTTGGACTTGGGTAATCGACCCTCGTCGCTCGATGCTAAATACTACTCCTAAAAAATACATATAGCTCATAACATACTTGTGGCAGATCTGATGCAAAATCTGTTAGAAAAGAATAAACACATATCTGATGTCATGCAATTCTCATATCATAAGTTCTTGAAGTTTAGCATATCCATAATTCAAAACATGCTTTTCTTTCTAAATTCATAACTTGAAGAATTAGGCATGCAATTTTATAAATACATAAGGCCGTGTTATCTAAACATGCCAATTTTTAATTGAAATCATGTAATTCAATGGAATCATGCTAGAAATCATCTTTAATGCATGGAGTTTTTTAAATCAATTAAGAAACCTTAAATAAAACATACCTTGTTGAAGCTAGCTTGATCAAGGATAAAAAGAAATGGAGGATTGAACTTGGAGCTTGAGACTTGGAGAAGAGGAACTCTTTCTTCTTTTGGAATAGAAGGACTTAGAATGAGAAGAGCTTAGGCCATTAGGGGATAAAACCCTACTAAAAGTGGTCAAAATAACCTTACTTAGGAGTTAAAAATAGGAGAAAAGACTGAAATACCCCTGACTAAAAATAAAAAGCTACAGGAAGATAATCGCCTCACGGGCTGCCTGACGGGCGTCGTACCCATGACGGCCCATCGACCAAGGCATCTGAGAGAAGGTCTAAAATTTTGGGGCACTGGAGGGTTCTGACGATGTGGTCCCATGGGCCATCACAACCATGACGCCCGTGGTGACGCCCGTTAGAGAAAGGAAGACCAGGGGAAAATCATTGGGGCATTTTGATGGTGGGTTCCCATGGGCCGTCACATCTGTGATGCCTATCGTGACCACCCATCGGGCTGGGAGGAACTATGTACAAGAGCCACTGGATGCTTCCCACGGAGTGCCACATGGCTCATCGGAGCTCCGACGCCCATGGCGGTTGCCCGTGGTGTCCAACAGTTGCGAAAATTTTCTAAATTCAAGGTTTGTTAGCTGATTCAAATACCGGGGTGTTACAAAGGTATTAGAAGAACTAGTTTGAAATGGCAAGATGAACTCCAGTGGATATTGCAGTACATGAATGAAAGTGGTAATACAACACAGGTGTATAGAATGACTTTGGCTAGTGTTGTATACTCAATATGGTTGGAACATAATGCAAGGGTGTCTCAGCATAAGCAAAAATCTTACCAAGTCATTATCAGGCAGGTTATAAATGATGTGCATGGTCGAGCGATACATCAGGCCAGATTAGCTCATATACTATAAGACCTTAATATGTGGCCTTAATCAGAGTAGTTAGATAGGAGATGTTTAATTTTAGAAAGGCATGGGGCTATGCTTATCCATGCCTGCTATTTTTTTTCTTCTTTGTAACGTTCACTTGGTAAATAAAATATTTACTTACCAAAAAAATGAATGCACTATATAATTCTATTATATATTATTTACATTCAATAAGAGAATGAAAAATTTCTTGAGTACATTGATATTTGGGCAAAAACGTGTGTAAACTAGTCACTATTTGCCTCACATTTTGTATTTGTGTCTTGTCTTTGAGTGTTAATTCTATGAATTATGCTTATGTTGAATATTTTTTATGTGTAGGATTAAAATGATGGGATGTTGAAAATATTTGGAGCAAAAATGAATTAAAAACGAGAAATCATGCAGCAATTTGTTTCTGCGCCACACCACTCAAAGCGGGCAATGGCTCGAAAAATCAAAGCTTTCTGAATATTTTTTTGTTCCTTGCGCCACTGCTCCACTTTTGGGCAATGGCGTTAGCAGGTACCTATAATATCTTGATTTGGATTGGATTTTAATATCCCAAGGGTTCCTAACCTCTATAAATATCCATCTCCCACGTTTTTTATGAAGAACAACTGATTTGGGGAAGGAAAAACCTACGGTAAAGCTCAAGAACAAGGTCTAGTTTTATTTCTTTATTTTATTTTTGATTCTTTTCTTTTAAACTCATGAAATATCTTCTTCCAAAGAGATTCATGAGTAACTAAAACTTTAGTATCTAGGGTTGTGGTTAAAGACATGAAGGTTGAAGTTTAATTATCGTATTGTTTAGCTCGGATTTCCATTATTGAGTTATTTATCTTCCTTTTCTCTTAATTGTTTGTTAATTTGATCACCTAACAAACACTATCTATGGTGCATAAATTGGACTAGGAATAGGTGTTTATGTATGCAATAAGAAAAGGTAGGGTTTGGTTGTGAACTCTATAGGGAAGAGGGAACGATTCGCTAACGTGGATAGGAATATACCCGTTAGCCTTGCCCAGTTGATATGGAAGAGAAATCATATGGCCTTCACTATCGATCGATGATCATAGGAATATAGGCATTAGGAATAGTTGAGGAGACCTAGAGTTGTTGGCAAAATGCTCAACATGGTTAAAATCAACCCGCAACTAGTAACTCAGGAAATCAACTAAACGTATGATTTGAAAACTCAACTGGATTGTTGAAATACCATGACCCTGGAACTTTTCTCAAATCTGAATTACAACCTCAAATCAAAGCTTGTCTACAATTTTTTATTTAATTGCTTTCAAAACACACAAATCACTTCATTATTGGTTACCTACTGAATAGCTCGTATAAGAATTCAACATAGTTAATCAATTCGTCAAATCTCTTGGGTACGATATCTGGACTCACATCCTATATTACTTGTACAGCTACATACACTTACGTGTGCAAAAGGACGCAACATACATCTTTAAGGAAAATTCTATTTAAAGATTATATATTTATATGTCGGTTTGACCTGGTATTTTATTACTCAATACTAAATCAAACTAAACCACGTCTAGTCAAATTCTTTTATCATGTAATTTGAATTTTCTATTTGGTGCTGTTTTTTGCTTTGGTTTGACCACCTATTAGCCTTTGTAACATACTCAGGGTAATCCCATAAGTGAGATCTGGGGAATATTGTGTGTACACATACCTTATCCTTATCTTGTGAAGGTAGAGAAGTTGTTTTTAATAGAACCATGGCTCAAGTAAAGTATATTAATGTAGGTTTAAAAAGAAAATACAATAATGAAGGAAATAAAATTAATGAATGTCATTGTGCCCAAAATAATGGATAAGAGAAGTGAAATAAAAAAAATAAGATATAAGGAGAGTAACAATACTAATACTGATAAAGAAACTAGACAACACTTGACTACCTACTAACCTTTTATCCTAATCCTCGATCTCCACATCTTCGTATCTAGAGTCATGTCCTTGATAAGATGCAACCTACATGTGTGCCATATCTATCTAATCATGCACCTCTCCTAATAATTCTTCTACCTACCTTTAGCTCTCCTTACACAAACCGTAGTCAACCTCTCACATCTCCCTATTGGAGCACCAATGCATCTCCTCTTGATTTGCCCGAATGACCTCAGACTCACCTTTTTGTCTTGTCCACCATAAAGATCACTCCCACCTTGTCCTGAATATTTTTGTTCCTTATCCTATTTATCCTTGTATTCGTATGCCTCCATCTCTGCATCCTCATTTTTTGTACTCTCAACTTCTAGACGTGCGAGTTCTTAATCGGTCAATACTCTACCTCATGCAACATAGCTGGTTTAACAATCACTTTATAAAACTTACTTTTAGGATCTTGGTGGGATATTCTTATCACACAAGACACCGGATGCAAGCCTTCATTTTATTCACCCTACTCCAATATGTTATGTAACATCATCATCAATCTCACCACTTCCTTAAGCTATTGACCCACGGTAATTGAAACTTCCTCTCTTTAGATGACTTGCTCATCAATCCTCACCTTTCATATTTGCTTCATGAGTTATGTCACCGAACTTGTACTATGTCTTAGTCTTTCTCAATTTGAACTCTTTCGATTTCAAGATCTGTCTCCAAACCACCAGCATGTTGTTAACTCCATTGCAAGTCTCTTCAATCAATAGTATGTCATTTGCAAACATCATACACCATATGACATGCCTTGGATAATATGTAACGTCAGTTTATCCATCACCTAGGCAAATTAAAACAGGCTAATAGATGATTTCTGGTGAAATCTCATAACTACTGGAAAGTATTTTGAGTCTCCTCCCATTATTCTCAATCGGATCGTGGCTCGCTCTTACATGTCCTTAATAGTTCTAATGTAAGCCACGTGTACGCCTCTAGCCTCCAACTATCTCTATAAAATCCCCTAGAAACATTATCGTTTACTTTTCTCTAAGTGAATAAACAATTGTTAGGCATTCTAATAATTCTTTTTAAAATCCTATTTAACTTAATTAGGAAGCCGATGATGAACACATGGCGTGTTTAAAAAAAATTAAAATGGATGCTTAGTTTTTGAACCCAACCTATATGTAAGATAATTAATAAATTAATTATGGACAGAAAAGGAAGAAAATTAAAGGCTTAGTTTGAGGAGTTTATTGGTTTTTCTGTATTTAAATTAGTACTGAGGATTAATTTTTTAAATTTCTTTTTCTTTTTAGTTGTATTTTTTGTTTTGCTTAATTAAAAGAGGTGAAATTTAAAATAAAAGATATGATCAATGAGAATTCACATAATTGACCAACTTATTTATGAATCAGGCATAATTTGTTAGTACTAAATTTTATTATTTTAAAAAATATATATTTTAATATTAGATTGGATGATATCCTGCAAGTAAAAATTTATTTGGATAAGATCTAACTTGAAACCTTACTCTCATTCCACTACATATTCAAGAAAATCAACAAAATAAACCATCATAAAGGGATGTTTATTAATTAACTTGTGAAGCCAAATTAGATACACAAATGCATCATATTTGATTCCATTATTCCTGGAACTTTAGAATTCAATTATTCAATAAATCCATTGTGGTGCTCTTATTTAATTATTTAGATGTTTTTGTTTATATTTTTACTGGATCGGCTCATCTTCATTTCTTATTGTCTTCATTTTTTCAAGTTTGTACTTGGATCAATTAAGAAAACATGTTATGGTTTAAACACTTATTGACGTTCTTGTAGAATTAAACACTTATTAACGTCCTTGTAGAATTAAAAAAAATTCAAGATAACATTTATGTAAAATTTTCATTGTGTAAAGAGGTTCAATATATAATTTTAAAATATCAATTACGACTGTATCTATAACTTGACTCATATTAATTAACCTTTATATAATGTTTGAAATGAGAAATGTGCATAGCGTGATTATATTTAATTGCCAACTACTTAGATATTAGTGGAATTAATGATAATTAGACAATTAGAAGTTTCTTTGACCAAATAAGAAGATTACTTGACTATTTTCAAATATAAAAAAGGATGACCAAAAAAGGTTAGGCTTGACGTCATTTTTAACGTCATTTTCTTGTTAAAGAGAATATAATACCAACATTTAGATTTTGAGTGCAAGATTCTAATTAAAGCCTTAAAGCAATTAAAGTTTCACTAATTATTATTATTTTTTGGTAAGTAAATATTTTATTTACCAAGTAAACTTTACAAAGCAGAAAAAAAACGGCAGTCATGGACAAGCATAGCCCCATGCCTTGCTGAAATCAACATCTTCTATCTAACTACTCTGATTAAGGCAACACATTAAGATCCTGTAATCTATGAGCTAATTTTGCCTGGTGTATCCCTCTACCATGCACATCATTTATAACCTGCCTGATAATGACTTGGTAAGATTTTCGCTTATGCTGAAACACCCTTGCATTATGTTCCAACAATATTGAGTACACAACACTAGCCAAAGTCATTCTATACCCTTGTGTTGTACTACAACTTCCATTCATGTACTGCAATGTCCACTGGATTTCATCTTGCCACTTCAAACTAGTTCTTCTAACACCTTGCCAAGCCAGCAGTTGATCCCATACATTTGTAGCATATACACATTCAAATAATAGATGGTCTATGTCTTCTTCCTTTTCCTGACACAATGAACATGTAACAATTTCAATGAGACCCTATTTTGCTAGTCTTGTCTTGGTTGCTAACCTTCTGTAAACTGCTAGGTATAGTATAAACAACCATTTTGGAGCACCATAGTTGAACTGCACCAATTTTCTCCATTCCACCTTTATCATGTCTCCTCTCATCTACAAATAGATCCTTTTTATAGAATAGTTATTCATAGCCATTAATACATCTTCATCATATCCAGCCTCCTATAGATGTTTATGTGCTTTTAGTATCATCTGCACTATGCAAGAAGCTTGATTAGCTTGAGTGCCCCGTATCCCTTCAGTACCATAATATATATGGACCCATTCAACCTAGAGTTTATTTGTAACACCCCAGAATCTGAACCAGCTATGTAGCTCAGAACCCAAAGTTTTCTGCAATTTTTGGTCATGACGGGCAGCCTCCACGGGCGTCAGAGTCCTGACGGCCCATGGGGTGCATCATGAGAATCGACCAGCAGCTGTCGAGCAGCACCTTTCCAGCCGACGGGGGTTGTAGGTATGACATCCCGTCGAAGACCACTGTCAAAATAGTCCAGTGGAATTCTCCCTCAAACTCTCCCCTCCCCGATGGGCTACGCCACAAGCGTCGTGACTACGACGGCCCATAGGACCGCATCGTCAAAAACCTCCAGCGCCCCAGGATTTCAGTCCCTTCCTCTGATGCCTTGGCCGATGGGCCGTTGTGGGTACGACGCTCGTCAGGCAGCCCGTGAGACGATAATTTTCCTGCAGTCTTTTTATTTTAAGTTAGGGGTAATTTGGTCTTTATCCCTATTCTTAAACTCCTAAGTGTGGTTATTTTGGCCAGTTTTAGTAGGATTTCTACCCCATTTAGCCTAAGACTCTCATTATCTCCCATTCATCTACCAAATTGGGAAAGGAATCCTTCAAGCTCCAAGTTTAAGCCTCCTCGTCTTTTTAATTTCAGTCGGGTTAGCTTCAAATAAGCTATGTGAGTATTCAATAAATTGATTCTTTCACCCTTATATCCAAAACCCCAATTCTTCTAAACTGAATTTATGAAATTTCAAATTAGGATTCTTACCCAATTCTCATGGGCTTTCCTGTTAAGTATTTTCTCATGATTCTTCAATAAATTCTAAGTTCAATTTTATGATTTATATGGGTTTTGCAATTAGTTATTTACCTTATGATTTGAAGGCTAATTGTTCGCTCTCTAGCACACATGCAACTGTACGTGGTCGTGCAAGTAATACAGTGGTTCTTGCGAGCCGAATATCGATCCCATAGGGACTTATGCTTAGCAATCAATCTAATCTCAGTTAATATTATTGAAGTTAAATAAATGCTATTCGTAACCAAGAGTTGAACTTTATTTTATAACTAAAAACAATAATTAACGGCTATGTAAAACTTTGGATTGTAAACAATATATGGAGAAATCCAGGGTTGAGGCAATAACTACACATTCATGCTTAACTATGGTTTATAGCCGATGTTAATGTTTATCATGATCGTTGATTTACGAGGTTGATATTATAAAGGGAGAATGGTCATCCTCTAAGTCATCTATCCAAATTAATCTCACAACTACATCGTTAAGTGGGGATGTGAGTCTTTAACTTGGATGCATTCATCTATCTTTCCATTTATTAACCAAGTGGGGCGTTTAGGTATATTTCTATCCTAACCTCAAATCATACTTCATAATTGCTAACTAACAACAAAAGATATGATCCACACCTCCTACGTTCTTCATTCCGTCTCTTAACTCCTATGGTCAATTCATTTTGAGACTTAGATGTATCCTAAAGTTCATGACGCTTTAGAATAGTAATAATAAGAATGTAAGAACAATCACAAGACAAGATAAATAATAAACCAACTATATACCCATAATCAAGCAATCATGTTGTAGCCTAAACCCTAGAAAGAGGGTGTTTAGCTACTCATACTCTAATTCACGATTACAAAAGTATTGTAGTTCATACAAGAATTAAGTAAAGATAAAGAAGAGAAAAAGAACCCTAAGGCAGCCTTCTCCTTGTGTTTTTCAATCCCAAAGTCATTCTAAGGTGTTTACAATTGAACCCAAGTGTCCTATTTATAGTGTGAGACAAAATCTACTCGCCGGAAATGAAGTTCGTGACACCCTGCCCATAGCCCTGGCTAGGCAGCGTGTCACGCTGCCTGTAGCCCTGTAGGGCTGGTGTTTCACGCCCTTGACGCATACTTCCACTGGAAATTAGCAGCTACGTGCTGCCTCACCTCCATGTCACGCTGCCCACAGCTGAGGCCAGCCTCCGTGGCACGGGGGTGGTTCTCTTGACGTCCGTATTCACTCCTATGAACTCTTTCCACCTTGATTTATGTCCCAATGGTTTGTAGAATATTTGTAGGCTTTAATTAGCTTCCATAACTCCTCCAAAGGTCACCTACAAGATATCACAATACACATAAGTCCTTACGACACAATAAAGCTCATACGAGTACGCTACAATAGGCATAGCTCAAGCTAGCAAAGTTAGTTTCCTCGTCTAAAATCTAGTTGATTCTTTTAGGTTATTATTTGTTCCAAATGCTACCCAAACACTATAAACAAACACATTAGTCACAAATTACACCCTTTACACACTAAATACCTCAATAGTGTATCAAGTTATCCTCAAAACTGAGCTAAACGTGCGAGGATAACAATACTTAGGTGTATAAATACGCCTAAGATCACTAACCCTAGCTAAATTTTGCATGCATGGATTGATTTAAGAAAAAATTGCATGCATGAATATTATGGTCTCAAGTATTTATGAAATTGCATGCCAAATTCTTCAAGTTATGAATTTAAAAAGAAAAGTGAATTATGGCTATGCTAAGCTTTAAGACTTATGATTTGAATTTGCATGACATTAGATATGTCCTTATGTTTTTCAAACAGATTTCACATCAGATATGTTACAAGTATATATGAGCTATATGTATGCATATTTTTGGGAGTAGTATCTAACACCGAGCAATGAGGGTTCGATTACCCAAGTCCAAAACTACGTTGCCAGCGTAGGTGAAGAGGGTCCTCATTAGTTGAGAGTGTCTCCTCATGAAGATGGGTTCTCATTAGTTGAGAGTGTCCCCTTATAAAAGTGGTTTCACGCTATGATATGTATAGTACCCCATTCCTTGGCAAGGTTCGGGGTAGCTTTGCCAACTAAGATTATATAGTTGGATTCCATGTAGGTCACAGGGTCTATTTTCAGTTATGAGAAACTCCTGTAAGAAAGTTTTATGCATCAAGTTATCCTATTTCATTATTTAAGCTTTACTTATGGTATTTTCTCACGGTATCTCTTTTATGCATGATTTCGAATTTAAGTATATTTTAAGCATGTTTTGATTTTATTTATGCATATCTCACATACTCGGTACATCCTATAGTACTGCCGCATATCTTGCGCTGCATTCTTTTGATGATGTAGATTCAGGCTCTTTCCCTCCGACTCGTTGCTAGACATTGTCAGTCCTCCAGATTTGATTGGTGAATCCTCATTATCCGGGGATCATAGCTATGCTAGTATTTGTATTGTCTTTCTATCAAATTCTCGAGTTAGTTGGGGTCTTGTCCCATCATCTCTTTATGACAGTTTAGAGGCTTCATACATAGCTAGTTTTGTACTCCGTGTTTGAATTTGGTATTTATTTGACCATCGTCCTATTTAGTTATGGTTGCCTATTTTCGTTTACTATGCTTCCGCTATGTTTTTGTATTGGACTGAGTATGCTATGACCAAGGGTTAACTTGGGACACTTGTGGTTCCGTTTCCCGTGTTATTCCTAGGGGGTAGCCTCGGGTGTGACATTATCCTTCTTCTTACATAAATTCTATTAGCACTTGCCTATAGCTGCCTTGTTCCAAATGCAAATGTCTAAAAAGTTCAATCCTTCACTATATTTGGGACAATAGAGTTTTTCCCAAGTAATTAGGGACTTCTTGGATGCATCATCATTACCTGTCCACATAAACCTCCTGCATATAGATTTAATAGTTTGAATGATCTTCTTAGGCAGGTAGAAAATCTGAGACCAAAAAATTTGTATGGCAAATAACACACTCTTGATATGTTGAGCCCTCCCAACATATAATAGAAACCTAGTTGTCCAACTGGTTATTCTCCCTAGAATCTTGTCATTAAGAGGCTTGCATTGCACCAAAGACAGTCTCTTAGTGCTCAAAGAAACTCCAAGATATCTGAATGGTAGCTCTCCCTTAGCAAAATGTGGTTCCTGCAAAATCTGATCTTGTAGATTCTGCTTGACACCACCAAAATACACATTGCTCTTTTGTGTATTTGCTACCAATCTTGAAGCTTGACAAAACATATTATAACATTTGTATAAACACTTCACAGATTTCATATATTCATCCCTACAGAACAACAACAAGTCATCAGCAAAACTGAGTTGTATAATTCTTTGAATCTTGCATCCGAGATGGTAATAAAACTCAGGGTTAGAGTGCAAGGTCTTCAGATTCCTGATTAAGTAGTCCATAGCTAGTACAAACAGATAGGGTGATAGTGGATCACCTTACCTTACTCCTCTCTTAGCATGAAAAAGTCTGATGGCTATTCCATTAACCATCATTGAGTAAGTGACAGTTGTGACATATTGCATGATCCATTTAATAGTCATATCATAAAACTTTAATTCTACCAGTACGTGCCCCAAAAAGCTCTATTCCAAAGAATTATAAGCTTTCTTCATGTCAATGTTTATCATACGATCTCTTAGATATTCCTTTTCTCCCATAGACTTTCACTAATTCATGACTAATTATAATATTATCATTAAGAGCTCTACCTGGCATAAAAGCTGCTTAATTTAGATCCACTAAAGAACTCATCACCTTTTATAGCCTTGAAGTAATCACCTTAGATATGTTCTTATAGATAGTGGAGCAACATGAGATAAGTCTATACTCACCAATTGTCATAGGATTCTCCACTTTAGGAATAAATGTTACTGAAGTACAGTTGATGGGATTATACATTTTACCTGTGCTAAAAAACCTCAATAGTGCATTTGTGACATCCTGGCCTTTTTAAAGAAAACTGCATTAAACCCATCTTAACCTGGAGCTTTCAAGTCATTTATATCCTTGAGTGCACTAGTCACTTCCATTGCAGTTACTTGTTGTGCTAAGAATAATTGTTGCTCTCTATTCAAAGTATTTTCATGTCTCACAATGCTTACATTCACACAAGGTAGGCTGGATGCTGACTGTCCCAACAAGCCTTTGTAGAATTTAGTGATCTCATGCTCTATATCCTCTTGAGCATGCACTCTAACCCATTCATCATTCACCAGTCCAGTAATGGTATTTTGAGCTACTCTATTCTTTATGTGGGCAAAGAAATAGAAAGTATTAGCATCACCTAACTTCAACCATTGAACTCTTGATTTTTGCTGCATTGCACTTTCTTCAATCAAGCTCCACTTCTCTAACTGCTGCCTTACCTCTCTTTCAAGGTTTTTGTTTACACCAATCTCAATGTGCATCCTCGTTGCTTCTTGAATCCTACTAAATTGATCTCTCTGATCAGTGACCTTCTCTCTTACCCCTTTAAATTCACTATTATTAAGTTGCTTGAGGTTTCTTTTAACTCTTTTCAAATTTTTCCATACTTGTTTCATATCTCCCTTGTTGTTTACCTGCCATGACTCTTTTTCTCCAGTTATAAAGGTTGAATGCTCTGCAAGACAATTAAAGAACCTGAATAATTTTGCACCACCTCTACATGTCTTATCTAGGTGATCAGATATCCTAGGATTCAGTACATGCACCTCCACAACAGACATTTGCATCATCAAATTAGCAGTCACTAATGCTCTATCAGTTTTACTACAAGTGTGACAATCCTCAACTTTGTCATATTGGTATCAACAATAAAATCTGTAAAATCCATAATTTCAGCCTCCTGCACTGGACTTTCTTGTGGCCTATTATCACCTGTTAAAATTGAATTAAAGTGTTGCATACATAGCATAGACATTTGTGCATTGGTCATCATTACCCTCAAATTATCCCACATTTCATTCTATCATGGATAGTATGCATATCATAAACAGTCACAAAATAGAAGACCATATTACCGCCCTTTATTTGTACTCTGCTCTGTATAAGTTGATCAGTTTTGTTCATTATCTGATAGTCAATTACTTGAGGGTTCCACATCAGCCAAATTCTCCCTTTATTAGAATATTCATAATTTGCTGCATATAACCATCCAGGAATAAGTTTTTGAATTAATCTACTAGCCATATTCTCCTTTACTTTATGTTCTATAATAGTAATAATGCTAACTTTATTGTCCTTCAAAAATAGCTTTAACTCCTTCTGTTTGTGAAGTTTAATTATTCCCCTAGTGTTTCATGTTACCAAATTCATTATGCAAGATTTATAATAGTACCTCCATCACCCTTCCTTTGCAACCTTTGGCTAATATCGATCTTTGGAATTCCATGGTCAGTAGTTGTAAGTGACTCGAATTCATTAGTAATAGTTGTGACCTGTGTTTTAGATGGTATTACCCCTCCTTTAGCTGCTGACTTTGTTGTCACCTGTTTCCAAGTTTCCTCTATCTTCTCCACCCATTCTTCCTGTACTGCAGTCTCACTTCTAATTCCTTTTGATGGACCTGCTTCTGCATTGTTGACAGGTTTCCCCTGCCATTTTTTAATCATTATAGGAGCTCCTTAACCTCTATCTCCCTTCTTAATGCGATATTTGTGTCTAACTTGCATACACTTTGAACAATACTCTGGTACCCACTCATATTTCACTACCTGTTCAAACATCCTACCATTAGGATCTACTACTTTAATCTTCTGAGGTAGTTCCCTTGCCACATCCATTTCCACAAGTACACGAGAAAATAATATACGATCCATCTTTGTTGTAAATTCATCAGCATATATAGAGGAGCACCTAGAGCACTACTAATTCTACTCAGAGATTCCGTACTCCTGCAATTCGAAGTCAGGTTAGAATATTTCAACCAAATTGCAATTGGCACAGTTTGCAATACCTTTTTGTTGAAATTAAAGTATGCACTCCACACTTTAACTATAATTGGTCTATTATTCAACAAATGTGGTCCAAAATATAGCAGCTCATTACGATAATCTAGATTCACAAATTTTACTAAGAAGTAGTCATTGTTATGATAGTAAACTTTAGGCTTACTAACAGTGTTCACCTGGAGTGCAATATATCTCTCAATCGCAACTATAGTAGGTGAATCCCCAACAACATACAATATGAGCGCCTGCTTCCATTCCTCAGTAGCACGATTACCTTCCTCCTTGCTTAATTCAATAACCTTCTCTCCATTCCTCACCACTGGAGCTACATAGCTTAGATTCATACCTTTAGCTAACATGTGATTACTAGCAAATAGATTCGTCCATTTCTTAGTTGGTTCTTCATGTAGATCTAGTTTTCTTTTCGCAGTACTAGTCGAATTCTCCGATCCTTCCTCCATTTGCTCTTCCATAGCCATCGCATCTTCCTTATGGGATCCCAGCGTGTTCGACACAAGTACTGTTCTATTGGATTTAGAGGTCACCTCTGTTGCTAGAGAAGGCCACTGTTCCATTGGTTGCTTCCCGTCTGATTACTCAGCTCTCCTACACCACCTACGACCACCAATGTAGAAGCCTCCGGTGTGTTCACCTTTTTTTTTTCCTGCCATCCATGAGCCATTTCCGATCAGGAAGCGCACTTTAACAAGTCACGCTAAACGTGCACCTTTATATTTCTTCCTAATTATTATTATAATAATAATTATTATTATTTGTGATGACATTAAGTAAACATGTCCTTCTTTAACTAATGGAAGTATATCAACACATACTTAGTTTGGAAAAATTGCAATTTTCTTTAGCAAGTGTGAGTCTTAGCAAAGTCTAAATTCAAATATTGTGTCAGAAGTTTCATATAGTTGAAGTTATAGACGAAATTAGGATTTAAACTTTATAAATTCTGAATATTTTAGATATTGATGATTTAAGAGGCAATAAATGCAAATCCTCTATATAGTTTTCCCTTGGCAATCCCAACCAATCCAGGCCCTCCCATCCAAGTCCCCAATCTTTCTCCCAATCAAGCTCCAATGGATATCCCTCCAAACCTCCAAGAGCAAGAAGAAATAGAGATGGAAGAGGAGGTGGAGGAAATTTGTCACGACCCAACTGGCTGTGAGTCGCACCCACACTAATCTTTCGGTGGGAGAACCAATCAAACTAAACCTTAACACTTAGCACTTAGATCAGTCCATAGATAATCATCTCAAATTCAGTTCAGTAATAACCATATCAAGCTTATGGAATTCACTGAGAACTATCACGAAATCTAAGAGTTACTTTCATAGCATATCATATGGAACTTCTGTCCCTCTACTTTTCATCAACCTGTCTAACCTGACCAGTCTCATCCGTCTTATGATCACCAACTCATTATAAATAACATACAACAATATAATCATCATCATATATATATAAAGCATGAACTACTAAATTTAAAAGTGAAATTACCAAAATATCCTTTTAACCTAAAATAGAATCCTTAATTATTTTATTCCGCTATTTATTAACGACGTTTTACCCTGCTTCTAACGTTGCTTTGATGCCAACAGTTGCCACCGATTTATTTTGTGATGCTGCTTTCTCCCCATGCTTCCATCTTCTCGGTTAGCTTTTAGGTTTGATCACTAATTATTTGACGAACTATCCTCTTTTTTGCGCAGTTTACCCCATTCTACTTGATGTCGCATCATTTGCGCCGCTGCTATTAATTCCATCCATCCATCTATTCTCTCGGACGGCTAGATCCTTAGTGATATTTGTAACTGGAAAAATTAAGTAGTAAGTTCACTTTTGTTTACATAGTAGAAACCCTTCACTTCTGTTGAAACTTCTCATGTGCAATTATTTCTGCTAAATTGTTTTACTTTTAAGATAAACTTGAGACTAATTGAGTTGGTATATTTCTACCTTCGCTTTCTTTGTTGCTCACATATGTATATTCGACTAATGTGATAATTAAGGATGTTAAAACTTGATAAAAAAAATATGATAGAATCAACAAAAAGGTTTTGATGTCTGCCAGTTAAGTTCACTAAGCAATTTGTAATGTTGTCTTCGATAAGATGCTCTAATTAACTGAATTAATGGGAAAGTCCACGAGTTTAGCATGAATACTTTCTATAGAAGTAAAAGTTTTCTACTCTGTTAACTTGACTTTGTCAATCTGAATCCTTCTTCTATGTCCACTCCATTCAGTGTTGTATCAAATGCATTGAGATCTTTCCTATTGTTATACTTCTTGGATAGTTCACAAATGAATCAACATTTAATTCACATAAATATGATTCTTACTAAACTGACTTCAATCTTTTCACTGATCAATACCACATATTGACAACACCTTGCCCCGCTCTATTCACATATATATGCCATCACTATAACGAGTCCAACCTAATAATTTGATACTGTGGCCTCAGTAATTTGGCTTCCTTCAAGTTCCATTGTCCTCTAATTTCTTGTCATTTAGATTTAGGTGATAGTTAACTTCTCTTATAATTATCGAACTTAGGGTACAACTATTATTAAGAATTTCTGACATAGTGGTGGAGTCAGAATTTTAACTAGGGGCCCAAAATATGAAGAAGTAAGCACCCAAAGAAGCCAAGAGAACTCAATATTTACTATATATATATAAAAAATAATTTGATCCTTGTGTATATGCAATGTAATTTCGAAGGGAGGTCGGTGAATCCTCTTGCACCCACCTGGCCCACGCCGCTACTCCTACATGCAAGTGTGGGAACTCAAAAACTTAAAATTAAAAGATTTAAATACCCTATAAAAGATTAAAATTATCATGCAAAATTTAAACGAGCATAGAGAATGAGAAACAGGAATGAAGATTTCTTATATAAATCTTTCTGGTAGGTTAACGCATAGGAAATGGGAACAAGAAATACGATTTCTTTTCGCATTATTTTGATAGTTTTAAATATCTTTGAAAGAAAAGTCCTGGTTGTTGGAATGGGTCTCATTTGTTCTTCCTTTTTTATATACGTATTTCTTTCTGCAAGAGAATTGTGAAGACTTTATAAAAAGAGTAATAATATGATACTTTCTCGCATATGATTGTCTGTAACAGATTTTGTCCAAGAAAGGAGTTTTAATACTTCTCGACATATACGTCAAATTATTTTAAGTGTACTCAACTAAGTAATATCATCCATGTGTAACACCCAAAATCTATCTGCTTCATATTACTCCAGAAGGCACATAAACTGTTATTTTGACCATTATATTAAACTCCAAGTCAATTTTTCCACACAAAAGAGTATAGTTAAGTGAGTTCCGTGACAATGCAACTTGAAAATCCCATAAAACCATGTAGATAAATATTTGAGTCTCTAGATAGCTTTTGTCAGTGTTCCAACTTTTCTGTTTGGGATTTTTATCTCAAACTCAAAACGGTCGTAAGAGGTGCTTAGATGTGTTCTTTGTTAACTTTGCATTGTGTACGTCTAAAAGCATTTGAACATGTGAAGAACTTTTGGCCGTACAAAATATATATAGTTATTATTGAAAAATATTTCTGCTAAAAAAACAAAAACAATGATAGAGCCATTAATGAGATAGAGCGAAAAGTCAAGCTTGAACTCCTTTGATATTCAAGAATACAAATCTAGCAAACAAACATATATTTTGTTAGCAAGAATTATGTCCGTGAGGTTCTTGATCATAGGAGAAATTGAGCTCTTAGTGAATAAGGAGAATCTTCGCTTGCATGTTTGTAATGCAATGCTTTAATATTCAAGACCCCATTTATAAACAATAAATTGACCTTGATTTACATACGGATATATTTTGATCCTTAGTTACGTGACTTGGTAACAATCATAATAACATCCATCTTTTTTTGTCTTTTTTTGACTGATAGCACAGAACAAGAAGGCTTATGGTCTTCTAAAAAATGTCTCATAAAAATACACATTGATAATATTTACAGTGCTTGAAATATATTCGTAATTTTGCACATGGAACAATCATTTCTCCTTTACGTTAATTTACAATAATTGATATGGTATTAACGTGCAATACACGTTTGTAGAAACTAGTTATATTAAAAGTGGGAAGCTTTAATGTGCAAAGTTGAATTACCAAAATGCCCATCAAAAGCTAAACCACTATTTTTACCATTTGTTTAAACATTATTATTTACTTTTTAATTTATTGCAAATGTGTTATTCTTTCAACGTAAATGAGTTATAGTACAAATCATTATTAATTCCTATAAAAAAAATCCTAATTGCTATCTAATTCATTTCTAAAATACAGATAATTTGCATAGTTAGTAATCTGAAAGGGCTTTAGAAGAACAAGAGTCAATAAAAACTCCTAGAATTTAAGAGACATAAATGCTAAAATAATGCAAACTAAATGATTCTTCTTAAATGGGTACATGAATCAAGTTTTTTTCATTTAATCTTAAACTAAAGATTTTGAAGAGCTGTAGATAAATCAATATATCTTCTTCTTCTTTTTTTCTTCAAATCAATATATCTTGGATTGCAGATACAATTTTTTTAGCTTGGGTTTTTTCTCTACCGATTTCTACTCCTCTTAAAGTTTCTTCCTTTCTCCTTCTTTTTTTCAATCTTATATTCTTTGTTTGTAAGACTTTGAACAATTTATTTAACTATTTATATGTTTCTTAAATTAGGAAATATCGTACCTTAAATTCTAATTCATTATTTATGGTTGTTTCTCTTTCTGGATTTTTTTGTTACTATTTTGTGGACTGTGCAAAATTTATAGTAAGATTTACCTAGTTCAAAGTTTAGGCTGTGACAATTTCTATTTCTATGCAGTGGAATATGTCATTATCAATTGGATACAGATGATGCAACCAGTGGACGTCCTTGCTAGCCACTATTCATCACCTCAACTTTCTCTTAACTTGCATGTTGCATAAGCTACTTCATGCAATTCTCTTTTTTATCCCAAAAGCATAGCATACTAAAACACCCTGAGAATGTTGATGATCTTTCATGTACAACCTTTGAAAACAATATTATTTCTTCAAATTAAAATTATTGTGTAGAGGTGTACAAACTGAGAAAACTGATGCTAAGTATGAGAGAAAGGCTTGTATATTGGATGATTTATCATTGCACACGAGTGGTGTATTTATACACACACGATACAGCAGATTCAGACATACACTAGAGTCCTAATACAACTATAAGACTAGCTAGGTAGAGTTGTATACGTACATAAATTCTACTACTAACAACTAGTCTTTATCTCTAATAACTAACAAGGCCTTATCTCGAGTATCTCAGCTGATCATCTTGTCATGATCTTCAACATTTCTCCTCAAGCTAAATGGAGGTGATCTGATCAATCTTAGCTTGTCTCTGAAATATATGAATGAATCCTTTGCAAGAGCCTTAGTGTGAATGTCAGCTAGTTGATCTCTTGATCTCACAAACTGAGTGACTAACTGTTCTTGAGCCACCTTTTCTCTAACAAAATGATAGTCCAACTCTATGTGCTTGGTTCTGGCATGCAACACTGGGTTGGTGGACATGTATAATGCAGTTAGATTGTCACAGAACAGTGTGGGAGCTGACTTGATGCATATACCAATGTCTTGCAGTAGATAGGTTAACCATGTAAGCTCAGCAGCTGCAGATGCTAGAGTTCTATACTCAGCTTCTGCACTTGATCATGCAACTGTGTTCTGTTTTCTAGATGACCATGACACACAATTTTCACCAAGGTACATGCTATATCCAGTGGTGGATCTTCTTGTAGTTGCACATCCTGCCCAATCAGCATTCGAGAAACCATATAACTTGAGTGAGGACTGAGATGTAGTGCACAGACCATATGAGTGATGGTTCCTTTTACATATCTCAGTATTCTCTTAGCAGCCTGAAGGTGCACAGAGTTGGGATTTTGCATGAACTGACTTGCAAGGTTAACATCATGGGTTATGTCTGGTCTGGTCAGTGTCAGGTATTGTAGACTTCCTACAATGCTTCTATATAATGATGGATGAACTGCAGCTCCACTAGCCTCTTGTAAGCCATGCTTCTGAGCTAAGGAAGTATGTACTGCCTTTGTATTCTCCATGTCTACTTTCTTGAGAAGGTCATTTGCATACTTGCTTTGAGACAAGTGAATTCCATCTGGAAAGTAGGTAACCTCAACACCTAGGAAGAAACTCAGCTGTCCAAGATCTTTCATGGCAAATTCAGTGCTCAACTTCTTTACCACCTCATCCATCTGTTTTGAGTTGTTACCTGTCACAATTATATCATCTACATACAATAGCAATAGTATTGTTCCTAGTGGACTATGAAGAGTGAATAGAGAGGAGTCAGCTCTACTGCACTTGAATCCAATGTGAAGGAGGTACATGTTGAATCTTTCAAACCAAGCTCTAGGAGCCTGTTTTAGGCCATATAATGCCTTTTTCAGCTAACAAACATGCCCTGGATATTTGTTATTTGTAAAAATTGGTGGCTGACTCATGTATACTTCTTCTGCAAGAAGTCCATGTAGAAATGCATTCTTAATATCTAATTGTCTAATAGGCCAGTGCTGAGTGACTGCAATAGATAAGACAACTCTGATGGTGGTTGCTTTCACAACAGGACTAAAGATTTCTTCATAGTCTATTCCTTCAAGTTGTGAGTAGCCTTTGCTTTGTGTCTTTCAACTGATCCATCTGGCCTTCTTTTGGTCTTGAACACCCATTTAGATCCCACTACATTCATTTTGTCAGTCCTAGGAACCAGGTTCCATGTATCATTGTCATGCAGTGCTTGCAACTCCTCCTGCATAGCTGTTACCCAGTGTGAAGAGCTAAGTGCTTCTTTGAGTGACTTGCACTACTAAAAAAAGGGCCAAAAAGAGACGGCCAAAAGGGACGCTGGCCATTGTTTTTTTGGCCAAATGCAACGGAAAAGCGACGGCCTCACTCTTGTGAGAAAATGGCCTGTCGCTTTTCCAGAAGCGACAGACAGCGTCACTTTAAAAGCGACGATTTTTTTTTCAATTTTTTCAGAAAAGCGACGCAGTCTGTTGCTTTGTTCTTGAACTTGAAGAACAAAGCGACGGACAACGTCACTTTTCTTGGTAAATGTTTTTCAGAAAAGCGACGTTCTCCGTCGCTTTTTCTGGGGTTTTTTAAAAAATTCCAGAAAAGCTACGGACAAAAGAGACGTTGTCCGTCGCTTTTCTGTATTTTTTTCAGCTGCACAAATCTGCGTTTTTAATATGCACCACCTGCCATTTCAAAAACCTATTCAATACAGCCCAAACCAGCAATTACAACATTCATGAAATAATTAAAACATCAACAACAAACTAAAAATGAAGTAATAATATACTAAACACATAAAAGGTCCATCAAAAAGACCTATAAAGTATTCAATAACAATAAAAAAAGTGTCAAAATATATCAAAATATAGAAGGAAATGAGGCAATCCTAATGGGGGGTAGTATCCACATACTCCTCCTCATTTTCACTAGTCTCAGTAACCTCGTCACTTGATGATGAGGAGGAAGGAGTACGATCTATACTATGACGGCGACGACCAACAAAGGACGACATTTGTTGTTGAAGAGCCTGGACGGTCTTGGACAAATAATCAGTGGTCTCAGCCCATTTTTTCTCGGATTCTACCAAGGCCCTAGTAAGATCTGCGATCTGCTGTGACATATGTGCAAGCTGGACACCATCAACTGCCTCAGTCTGGCGCGAGGATCAAATACCATCCAGTCCTGACTGGATTCGTCGCAAATCATTCCTCGAGCCTAGACCATAGACTCTCCCCTTTTGTCTCCCCCCTGCCACTTTTTCAGTCCATATTTGAGTGGCTTCCTCGTTTGTAGGCTCGGTCGGCAAGCCCAGACCTTGCTGAGTTTGGCTATACTCAGACAAAACACGTCCAAACTCATTCTGCATATAAAAAAATAAAATATATAATATATACATAATATATATATATATATATATATATATGTTAGTACTTTAATTATATTTAAACTTTAAAACTTACATAGGCGTTTTGAGCCCTCTACTCGACCCATACATCCGGATCTGACTCATTTTTTTAATCTCGTATGTGACCTTTCTTAAAGAGCTCAGCCTGAGTCGGAGGGTGCCCCAAATTCTTCTCCTACAAACAAAATAAAATTTAACATAATCAAGTAATTAATATTATTTAATTAATTATATATAAACATATAAGGTAAAAGGTTAATATTATTACTTACCATTTCTCTTCCAAGGTCCGCTACACTCTTTGCACCCATAGTGTGCAACTATCCACCTTTGACACTGCTTTTGGCTTTCTTGCCTTGTTCAGACAATGCTTTGAACTCTTCCGAATCCCAATATTTTTTAAGCTTCTCATGTACATCAGGTAGAAGCCAAGATCCACACTTTTTACTATCCCAAATTTTTTTAAGCCATTGGCGTAGACTGGCACTGGCCTTCCTCGCGAAAGTAGTAGAAATGATCTTATTGTACTTTCGCTTCCAAGTACACATTGTCTGAAAGAAAGAAATGATTAGTGTTAGATGATATATATATGTATGTATATTATGAAAAGTTAATATATATATATATATATATAGTATATATATACCTTAAGCTCATCAAACATGGCCTGTTGGATCGATCTTAGAATCTCTGACCAGGAGCTCCAAGGTTTTGTAAAAAGCCTCCTAACTGTCTCCTTTAGAGCACGGCGGGGCTCTTTCGTGGGATACCACCTGTAAAGAACATAATAAGCATGTCATCAAGTGATAAATAATTAATTAATATGAAAACATAAACTTATCAATTAAATAGAAAAAAAATTACGATAATCCATCAGGGCGAATCATGACTCTACCAATGGCGTCCTTCTCGCCGGGTCTCAGATTCACGTCGTCCTCTTCCTCCTCAGAAAGTGCTGATGCAGGTAATGGCGAAAGTCTATAATGCTGAGTCAATGGGAGTGTAGAGGTCTGTGTGTCAGACTCAGAGCTGGTATCTCTAAGTCGCAAGCTTGATAAGTGGGGGAAAGAAGAATCACGTGGGGATGGCGTACGAGATGGTAATCTAGTAGTCCCGCTGTCATGTGGCGGAGTCATAGAGGGTGTAGGCATGAAAGTCATGTGATGATGAGAAGTAGTAGGTCTACGACCATGATAATCTGCGGGATTCTCAGTTTCATAGGGGATAGACACTAGTGAAGTAGAGTGAATCTGTGGCGAAGATGAAAGACGACCTGAAACATCGTCATGCTCTATAGGCCTCCTAGATCTCTTCCTAGACTTACTAGACTTGCTAGTACTTTTACTAGGACGACCTCGATCACCATCACCTGATGACATTTGTATGCATAACCCAAAACTAATTCAAAATTTCCAAATTCAGTTAGAAACTAATTCAAAACTAACACTAACCTAAAGTTGAAAACTAATAGCAAGCATTAACCTAAACTAAGGTTCACAAAGACTAACAATTTAAACTAACAAACTTAACTTAAAAAATCTTAACTTAAAAAAACATAGATTCAAGAACCTAATTCAAAAGGTTAAAGTTAAATACTAATTCAAGAACCTATTTCAAATTCAAAGTTCCCAAATTCAAGTCAATAATCTAATTCAAGAACCTAATTCCAAATTCAAGAACCAACCTAATTCTAGTTCAAAAAATCATTCCTAAAGTTGAAAACTAATTCTTAACTCAAAACTAACAATTTAAACTAACAAACTTAACTTAAAAAAGCTTAACTTAAAAAAATTTAGATTCAAGAACCTAATTCAAAAGGTTAAAGTTAAATACTAATTCAAGATTCTAAAACAAAACCCAAAACTAAATCAAGAACCTATTTCAAATTCAAAGTCCCCAAATTCAAGTCAATAATCTAATTCAAGAACCTAATTCCAAATTCAAGAACCAACATAATTCTAGTTTAAAAAATCATTCCCAAAGTTGAAAACTAATTCTTAACTCAAAACTAACAATTTAAACTAACAAACTTAACTTTAAAAAACTTAGATTAAAGAACCTAATTCAAAAGGTTAAAGTTAAATACTAATTCAAGATTCTAAAACAAAACTCAAAACTAATTCAAGAACCTATTTCAAATTCAAAGTTCCCAAATTCAAGTCAATAATCTAATTCAAGAACCAACCTAATTCTAGTTCAAAAAATCATTCCTAAAGTTGAAAACTAATTATTAACTCAAAACTAACAATTTTAACTAACAAACTTAACTTAAAAAACTTAACTTAAAAAAACTTAAATTGAAGAGCCTAATTCAAAAGGTTAAAGTTAAATACTAATTCAAGATTCTAAAACAAAACCCAAAACTAAAATCAAGAACATATTTCAAATTCAAAGTTCCCAAATTCAAGTCAATAATCTAATTCAATAGCCTAATTCTAAATTCAAGAACCAACCTAATTCTAGTTCAAAAAAGAACCTAAAACTAATTAAGGTTCACAAGCTAATAGCAATTAGCAAGCATTACCTAAACTAAGGTTCACAAACTAATAGCAAGCCTAAACTAAGGTTCACAAAGTAATTAGCACGCCTAAACTAAGGTTCACAAACTAATAACAAGCCTAAACTAAGGTTCACAAACTAATAGCAAGCCTAAACTAAGGTTCACAAACTAATAGCAAGCTTAAACTAATTAAAGTTCATAAATTAAGAATATAATCTAAAAATGGAATTTTTCACTATTAATTTTTTCATATATCAATTTTCACAATCAAATTCTCAAAATCCAACAACAACAACAACAACATATACACCCTAGTCTAGAATTCAACAACAACAACATACCCTAGTCTAGAATACACTATCAATTTTCGAAAATAAAAATACCCAAATTAAAACTTAACCTTCAAATAAATAAAACAACTAACCTCAAAATCGAAGGAGGTTGGACGAAGGAGGCTGACGGTGGAGGAAGCGATGGTGGAGGGAGTGGCGGTGAAGGGACCGGCGGTGGAGGAGCGGTGGAGGAGAGGAGGAGAGAAAAAGAGAAATGAGAGAAAGAGACCCGACTGGGTCTCTGTATAATTAAAGAAGCAACGGACATCGTCGCTTCTGTCCGTCGCTTTTTCAAATGAGTTGACCGCATCTTGATCGAAAAGTGACGCTGTCCGTCGCTTTCTTATTTTTTTAAAATATAAATTTAATTTTAAAGAAGGTGACGGATTAAAAAAAAAAAAAAATTTAATAGTTGCAACGCTGTTCGTCGCTTTTAATAAAAATTAATTATTTGTAAATATTTTTGGCACAAAAATCCGCCAAAAAAAGCGACGAAAATAGAGACGCTGTCCGTCGCTTATGTAAAAAAATAATTATAAATTAAAAAAAAATAGAAAAGCGACGGACAACGTCGCTTTTTCCATCGCTTTTCAGGAGCGACGCTGTCCGTCGCTTTTCTATCCGTCCCTTTTTGAGCTATTTTTAGTAGTGTTGGGCCCTGGTGCAGTGTGTAACCTGGCTGCAGTTAGAGAGACATTAGAGAAGGATGGATTCTTAGCTCTTGACCTAGTCACCATGACATGTTTTGCTGGTGAGGACTGAGGCAGAGCAGTTTCTTGAGTTGGTTCCTGATCAGGAAGAAACTTTGAAAAAGATCAACTTCAAGCTGGATTCCTTTCGGATCTGATATGTGTATCTCCTTTGGTAATTGTTGATTGTCACTTGTCTGCAACATTTTATCTTCATATACTTCATTTGAGGGGGGGCTCTGCAGGAGGTGTTAGTTCCACATCCACAGTGTCATGTTGAGGTGCTTCTGATGGTAGCACTTCAAGTATTGGTTCATCTGACAGTACTTCCCCTGAAGTGTTATCCAAAACAGCTGAAGGATAGCTAGATGAGTTAGGCTCTTGGTTTGCCAATGAATTACCTGCATTTTTAGCCTCTGAAAAGATTTCAAAAAATGTGGCAAGATGAGTTGATCCTGCAGAAGATTTGATGTTATCCTGCACATAAGGTAGAGTTAGTTCATCAAAGACAACATATCTTGATATAAAGACCCTTCTTCTGGATGGGTAGTAACATCTATAGCCTTTGTAAAGGCTACTGTAACCAATGAAGACACATGGATATGTTTTTGGGGAGAACTTATTGGTTCCTTTGATGTAGGGAAAACATCTGCATCAAAAAAACTTTGAGGCTATTGTAGTCAGGATGTGTTCCATGAAGCTTATGAAAAGGTGTTTCCTTATTAAGAACTGAGGATGGCAACCTATTGATTAGGAAAACAGCTGTGAGAAAAGCTTCTGTCCACAGATACAAAGGCAACTTAGCATGGAACAATAAAGTTAAGCCAGTTTCTACCACGTCTATGTTTTTTTTCTGCAATCCCATTCTGTTCAGGTGTGTTTGGACATGAAATGTGTCTAACAATTTCACAGTTTTCCAAGTGGTTAATGAATTGTGAACTAGAGAACTCACCACCTCCATCACTTTGGAAAATTTTAATGCTTTTAGTGAACTGTTTTTCTACCATCCTTTGGAACTTAACAAATACTTCAAAAAAGTCTGATTTTCTTCTTAGTGGATAGAGCCATGTGTATCTACTATGATCATCCACAAACAGTGCATAAAATCTCATATGTTGAGAAGATTCAACATGTGCAGGACCCCAAAGATCACAATGAATTTTCAACAAGGGTTCTTTTTCAACTTTATTTCTTAAACCAAAAGAAAGTTTGCAAATTTTTCCCATTTGACAACTAACACAAACAGTGGGATTTTTATTCCAACAAGTGATATTGATACACTTATTTTTATCTAGAATTTCTAAAAACTTTGAGTTTGGGTGCCCAAGTCTGGCATGCCAAACATCACTAGAACTAAAACTACTAGAACTACTCCTTCCTATTTGTGTTGTTGCTAGTGCTAGCAGATTGTTGTCCTCCAATGCATAGATATCTCCTCTTCTAGTTCCCTTGGCCAGTTGCTTCCCTGTTGTCTTGTCCTTTACATCAAAAGTTGATTCATCAAACTCAATTGTACAATAATTGTCTTTGGTTAGCTTACTAACTGATAACAACTTCTTCTTAAGTTCAGGAACAACAAAGACTTCTTTCAGTTTTAAACCAGATATACTACCACTACCAATGTGTGTGATGTGAGTTCATTTCCATTTCCCACTACTATCTTATCAGATCCTTTGTAAGGTTTAAAATTGGATAGGTTACCTGAAGAGTTTGTCATGTGAGTGCTAGCTCCTGAGTTCATATAAGATGCATTGTCAATATTGGTTGAATCATTCATATTGACACTTGCTAAGGCTTGGGGCAAGTCATCTGCAACTTGATATGAGAAGTACCATCTATAGAAGCATTTGAGTGCATTGTGATTGTTTCTTCCACATAATTGGCAAGTAGCAGACTCTTCTTTTTCCTTTGAAGGATTTGCAGTGGGTTGATTAGAGCTTTGTCCAGCAGCTCTAAAACCCCTGCCTCTTGAGCTGTACTTCATGTTTCCTCTACCCTTATAGGGGTTTCCGCTTTCCTTATAGTTGTTTTGTCTGTTGTGATTAACATGTTGAGCAGTAAAGGCAGTGTTGTGGTTGACTTGTTGAGGTTCTTCTACATCCTCTTCCCTGAGATCAAAACCTCTCAAAGCATTAACTAATTGATTCAAAGTTGGATATGGAGGCTTACCAAGCATGACAGTCCTGAATGTCTTGTACTTAGGTCCTAAACCTCCGGCAAAATTGATCACCTTGCTATCCTCATCCACAGGCTTGTGTATGGATGCTAAGCCATCACATATGCCTTTGAATTCCTTTAGAAACTCATCAGTAGACTTGGATCCAAGTCTAATGGTTTGAAGTTGCTGCTTCAACTGGAACTCTTTATCCTTAGTGGCTTGGAGGTATGTTTCCTCCAATATTTCCCACATTTCCTTGGCAGTTTTACATCCTACAATGAGATACATGGTTTCTTCTGATAGTGTACCAGAGATCCAACTTCTCAGTAATACATCCTTCTCTTCCCAATCATCACTATCGCTGCTTTTATCAGTGGCTTTGCCAGTGCTTTTACCACAGCAGCAATTTCGTTTGCTATTCCCTAACAAAGGGACGCTTCTTTTACCACAACAGTAATTCCCCCCAAATAGACGAAGCAACAGTTAACAACTTATCAATGGTTCAGACCTTGAGGTATTCAATTCTAATGGCAGCCAAGACAATGAATATATCAATAGAGGAGAATTAATTTCTATTTTTGAGAGAAATATCCGTGGTACAACTTTTTCTTGTTAATAAGGATCTTCATGATGCCATCAGTTTGTATGATAAGTATAAGAAGAGGAAGATTTCCGCTGCTGAGTTCACTAGGTTATGAAGGAAAAGTCTGCCCTTCTTTTAATTAGGGCTTCCATTTAAATAGGTGTTCCTCTGTTAGTATTTCCCAATAACAGGAACAATCGTGTTTTATTGCAGTGACTGAGAACTAAACGTTGATTTTTCATGCCTATCAATAACACTGGTGGGAGAATCCCTTCATAGGCTCTCAACCTTTTAAGATTTAGACTCTAAAGATTTCAAAAATGGGTGTTCTAGCAGGGGTGAAGATGATGTCGTGTCCTCGATACCGTGCAGGTCTCTTTCCTCCTTTTTCCTTAATTTAGAAGTGATGCTAAATTATCCTAGATTGATCAGTTCATATATTGTTTGCATATAAAACTGGAGATACACATTACGTGTGAATTGTGTTGTATTGAAACTCAAGTTTGATCCATATGTTTAATTCCTTTTTTCCCCAGAGATTTCAATGTCATTTTTGAAACAACTGAGCCATTAAACATGTTTCTTTAAGAAGGTTTTACTGGTGACTCTACATAAGATTTACTTTGCTAAATTGGAGCATGGACCAGCAAAATCAACACAAGCAGTTGGAACGCTGCCAACTCGAACTAATTTATAAAATTTTCTTAAGAACTCCACTTATGAGATTACACTGGGCATATTGTTGTTGTTGTTGTAGTAGTATATATGTCAAACAGCTAGCATTATGTTGAAATTTATTTGACAATTCATAGCATTTTTGTTGCCAAAAATTGAGATTATAAGGATAAGGTTCAATATAAGTTGATTTGGAATTATTTCATCACTTGCCGTTAAACAACTGTCAATATGATCTCCAATTGTAGTATATAAATGTAAAATCAAATCATGATATGCTAGATAGGAGAAAAGGTACCAACTCAGTGTCTATTGATTATATATGGAACAAATTTCTGCAACTAAACAGTGCTTCACGAACAAATGACAGCTGTCTTTTATCAAAATTTTGCTCCATCATGAAAGCTTAATTTTTTATTGCTATAACATAGTGGTGGTGTAGTAAAATCTGAAAATTTGGGCTGCATCAACTTACAAATGTGAGACTAATATTGCTTGTGATTTGGCGTAACGGTTAAATTAGAAGCAGTTTCCTACACATCCGTTTTCCCTTGTGTTATTCTTTTCATGAAAATTGCTTGTACTTATCATTCTTTTTGCTTGGTAAAGTGATGCTAACTAATCTTGTGTTCTCCTAAACAAGGTTGTATAATTTGCCACCTTAATCTGCGCTCTCTGTACTTGATTTGAGATGTTATTTGCAAACACTAATTATTCTCTTATTTAATTTTTTTTTTGTCTACCGTTAAATTGATAAGTTATGGCACTCTATGCCTTGGTTCTCTTTTTTGGTCACAAACTTCATTAAATTGAGATAGTTCTTTTCTAGGTAATGGATCTAAACTAATATTTTATTAAAAGATAAATATTTTAGGAGCTTCTACCCTTATGGTTTTTAATGTGAAAGCATACACATTAAATAAACATCTAACTGTTAATATGTGTATCAGACATAGAGGTTATATTTACCTTTTATTTTGTGGAGGACTTATTTGGGTCTACTAAATAACTGACCTTGATTTCAAAGTTAAGTTTCTTTTGGCAGCAGATTTTCTCTGTGAAAATTGGTTAAAACTGCATATTGCAGGGATTGTTGGCCAGTTTTTTCCCTTGCTTAATGTGGTAAATCTGCCTTTCCCTAGGTTTTAAACTTCTTAATTCCAATTTATCTATCATAATACACTTCACTTGCTTGCTTTCATAATTGAAGGGTTTATTCTCTTACCAATCGTACCCTTTAATTGTTTGATTAGGCAATTACATTGAATGTGAAGAATGTTTCATATGTGCAGAAACATCAACTTCAGATTATTATCAATTTAGAAAGCATGAGTCACTAGGTAAGTGTGTATAAATTATCTTTTGTATTTGTTTTTAAAATGATAGGCTTTAAGTATTCTGGGTGCTGAGATTTTCAAAAATATACTATTTAGTGTATACATACAATCTATTTGTCGTCTTTTGCTCCAATGAGCAATGAGGAAAAAGTTGAAGCTGGGGAAAAGGAAAGGGCAACAGTATCAGTCAAGAGAACTACCAAGAGGAGGAAGACTGTTGCTCAGCTAGAGGAATCATAATTGGCTGTTAGTAAATGACATATCTTACTTCTTTTGTTTTCCTTTACTCCTTTGTTTGCGATATTAATGGTGTATTATAGAGATGCGGAAATTAGAACATTGCCATTGCAAGAAACTTCAAGCTATATTCTCTTTGTGTGTATATTTCTTGGTGAGAAGTTGCACAACTATTTCTAATACAACTGATTATCATGAGCATATATAGGAGACATTGAAATTTATTCTATCCTGAATAAGTTCCTTATGTCATTTATAATCGCGCGAAGCGCGGGTCATTTCACTAGTTATATATATAGTCTAAATAAGTAGGGGTGTGCAAAAACCGGTTTAACCGATAAACCGAACCGATAAAAATATTATTGATTTATTGGTATTGGGTTATTGGGTTAACGGTTTTTAAACGGTTTTGTAAAATTTTTTATTGGGCTATCAGTTCGGTATCGGTTTTAAGGTTTTAGTTAATGGTTAAACCGATAACCCAATAAGATTATATTTAGATTATATTTTTATTCATAATTGTATAATAGTGGCTTTAGATTTTAAATATATACCCTATTGTTTTTTGCTTTTTATTGTTGTTGTCTTAGTGTTGTTGTTTTCTTTCTAAAGTCATTGGTTTGATAGCATTCTACCTATTAGTGTTGCTTTTCTTTTTGAGAAATTGCTACAGTTGCTACTGTATTCAAGTTTTCTACTTAATAAGAAAGAAAATAAGTTTATTTTAGTAATAACGTATTTGAATTTGCTTATGCTTGTAATTTGTATTGATGTTTATGCATGAAAGTAGTCTATATATGAAGAAGAAAATAAGAGAAATCAAAAATATTATAGGAGCATTTTCTTATCGGTTAAACCGATAACCGAACCGTTAAGGACCAAAAACCGATTAACCAAAAACCGATAACGAATATCTTATTGGTTTGGTTATCGGTTTTGCATGTTTACAAACCGATAACCGATAAACCAAACCGATAATATACAAAACCGAACCGAACCGACCGATGCACACCCCTATAAATAAGTAATAGCTATTTAATTGTAATCTACACAATTTTTTTTATATGTATAAGTAGAGAACACATTCAACAAAAAGAAAAGAAAGAAAGAATATATTATAAAAGCACATTTAAAAATGAATACAAAAATCACTTCCAATCAACTTCATTATCAACATTTTACATAAAATAGTACCAAAAATTTGATTTTTGAAACATTTTCAAACATCTTCGGAAGATATGTCTCATTTATCTACATCCCCTCACTGCCACCATGTCATAAACCCTCCACATAAGACCGAAACGCACCAACAAAGGATCAGTACGATCGATCTTCCATTTTTCTTTCTTATTTTTTCTTATATAAGAGTGCCCAATACAACCACTAGCAGAACCAAAAGAGAACCTGAGATAAAGAATGGGATAAACGAGTACACTGATTAGATTCTTTCGCCTTTCAGGTCTTTCTCGTCTCTTGTGGGGCGTCTAGGAATAAATAGATTGTCTCCTTTATCTACATCAATTAGAATATAAACTATTGTAAAAAAATATAGATGTACCTTTATTTCATTGTAATTCATTCACCATGATAAAAATTAATTTTCTTACAAACATTCATTCTCTATATATCAACATTCTCACATATCATGATGGCTTTGATCCAATGCAACGCTAATGCTATTGTCCCTAACATTTCTAAAGAAGATCAATGGTATTTATTCTTCTGTCACTATCCATCTTATGGCTATGACAGGAAAAGGAACCATAAAGAAACTAAATAAAAAAAAAGAAAAAAGAAGATAAAACAAAGATGAGAACATGATTCCTAACGGAGAGAATTGTCAGACTTTAATAAAAAAGATCAAATGGGATTTGCAAATTCCACTGCCCTTCTAGGTGACTATAAATAGGAGACCTTAGATAAAGGAAGATGAAAAGAATCAAATTATTAAAGATATTTTTAGTCAAAAATTAAAGAGACCCATCAATTTCCTACTTAATTGTTATGACCCTTCTTCTTCATCAATTTCCTCATGAACCAAAGATCTTAAATAAGGGATGAAAATTGAATAAGTATCGTGCCAAAAAAGAAGAATCAGTTGCCTTAATCATAATTATGATTTATGACTATTTTTACATTTTGGGAGTTTATTCTTAAGAAAAAATAATATTTCATTAAATAATACTATTTAATACATTGAACATGATTAATGTGAAGAATTGTTTGTTCTATCTACCCATACTTATTGAAGGTGTAAATTTGCTTAACTATTATCCATAATCATTTCTTTCTTTCATCTTCCCCTTAATAGTATTAATTATAAATCTCATAATCATCTTTATTTTTTATTTCTTTCATCTTTTACAACAACAACATACCCAGTGTATTCTCACAACGTGGGGTCTGGGGAGGGTAGAGTGTACGCAGTCCGTACCACTACCTCAGAGGTGAGGTAGAGAGGCTGTTTCCGATAGACCCCCAACTCAAGACAAAAACAGTCTAAAAATAGACTAAAAAGGACGTAACAAAGATACAGGATAAAAAACATGATAAAACGACAAGAGACTATAGGAAGTAATATGTAGTAACAAACAACAGCCAGAAACAGAGCACTGCCACAAAATACTACTACGAGGAATCCAAGAACAAAAAACTATAAGCGTAGCACTACGATTACTAGTCGGGACAACAAGGAAAAACTCTCCTACCTACTAACCTACACACACTTCTACCTACTACTCTTCTACCCTAATCCGCATGCTCCACACCTTCCTATCTAGGGTCATGTCCTCGGTAAGCTGCAACTGCACCATGTCTTGTCGAATCACCTCTCCCCAATACTTTTTCGGTCTACCTCGTCCTCTCCTGTAACCATCCATAGCCAACCTCTCACACCTCCGCACTGGAGCATCCGTGCCTCTCCTCCTCACATGTCCGAACCATCTCAACCTCGCTTCCCGCATCTTATCTTCCACCGATGCCACACCCCCCTTATCTCGGATATCCTCATTCCTAATCCTATCTCTCCTAGTAAACCCGCACATCCATCGCAACATCCTCATCTCCGCCACCTTCATCTTTTGAATATGGGAGTTCTTTACTGGCCAACACTCTACTCCATACAACAAGGCTGGTCGAACCACCACTCTGTAGAATTTGCCTTTAAGTTTAGTAGGCACCTTCTTATCACACAAGACTCCGGATGCGAGCCTCCATTTCATCCACCCAACACCAATACGGTGAGTGACATCCTCATCAATCTCTCCATTTTCCTGGATAATAGACCCAAGATACTTGAAACTCCCTTTCTTTTGGATGACCTGTGTATCCAGCTTCACTTCTACGTCATCATCCTGAGTCGCCTCACTGAACTTGCACTTCATATATTCAGTCTTGGTCCTGCTCAACCTAAACCCCTTAGACTCGAGGGTCTGTCTCCAAACCTCCAACTTAGCATTAACTCCTCCGCGAGTTTCGTCAACCAAAACTACATCATCCGCAAATAACATGCAGAATGGCACCTCACCTTGTATTTGCCGCGTCAATACATCCATTACCAAGGCAAATAGAAAAGGACTAAGGGTCGATCCCTGGTGCAACCCCATTAACACGGGAAAGTGCTCTGAATCTCCTCCCACAGTTCTAACGCGAGTCTTGGCCCCCTCATACATGTCCTTAATTGATCTGGTGTACGCCACGGGTACACCTCGAGCCTCCAAGCACCTCCAAAGGACCTCCCTAGGGACTTTATCATACGCCTTTCTAGATCGATGAACACCATGTGCAAGTCCTTCTTCCTTTCCCTGTACTGCTCCACCAGTCTTCTAAGGAGATGAATAGCTTCTGTAGTCGAGCGTCCTGGCATAAAGCCGAACTGGTTCTCGGAAATAGGCACGATCTGTCTCAACCTCAACTCCACCACCCTCTCCCAGACCTTCATAGTGTGGCTTAGCAATTTGATACCCCTATAGTTGTTGCAATTCTGAATATCGCCCTTGTTCTTGTACAAAGGAATCATCGTGCTCCATCTCCAAGCTTCAGGCATCTTTGTCGTTCTAAAAATACCATCAAACAACTCGGTTAGCCACTTCACACCTGTCTCACCCGAGCTCTTCCAAAAATCAACGGGAATCTCATCTGGCCCCGTCGCCCTACCCTTACGCATCTTACGAATCGCAACCTTAACCTCCTCAACCCTTATACGGCTACAATAATCATAGTCATGATGCCTCTCTGAGTGTGCCAAATCTCCCAGCACAAAGGTTTTGTCCCCCTCTTCATTCAAGAGTCCATGGAAGTAAGACTGCCATCTCCTTCTAATGAGTGCCTCATCTACTAGTATTTTGCCATCTTCGTCCTTGATGCACTTCACTTGGTCAAGGTCCTGAGTCCTCCTCTCTCTAGCCTTTGCTAACCTGTATAACTTCTTATCCCCACATTTATCCTCTAAAGTCGCGTATAAGCTTTCAAAGGCTGCCGTTTTAGCTGCCGTTACCGCTAACTTAGCCTCTTTCCTAGCTATCTTATACGCCTCCCTATTCCTTCGTCTCTCCTCCTCATCCTTACTCTCTACCAACTTCGCATATGACCCCCTTTTTGCCTCCACCTTTCCTTTTACTTCTCCATTCCACCACCAGTCCCCTCGATGCTTGCCAGAACGACCTCTCGAGACGCCCAACACCTCTCTAGCCGTCTCCCTTATGCAACTAGCAGTCGTATCCCACATATTATCCACATCCCCACTACTCCCCCAAGCCCCCCTAGTCATCAACTTCTCCCCTATTTCCAGTGCACTGGCAATAGTCGGGCTACCCCATTTAATCCTAGACCGGTCATCCACAATTCGCTTCTAATTGCATAACTCTTTTACCTTAACTGAAGCAACATCGTGCCAACAATGGGGGAAGAGTCAATTGGCTTAAATAATAATCATGATTTATGACTATTTTTTATATTTTTGGGCAATACTAAATATATATATATATATATATATATATTTAGCAAAAGGGTAAAATGGTATTTCAACTTTAGACTTGAGCTCTTCCCATTTTTAATATAATATGATATAGTACTTCCATATCCATTTCCATATATAGCTAAAAAAATTATTTACCAAGAATTTTTAGTTAGGAATACTAATCTTAATTTTGATGTATAATAAAGAGATTTGCAAAAAGTCTGGCAGAAAAGTCGGTTAGTCAAAAAATTTAGATGAGGAATGAGCATGTGAAATAGTAAGATTATAAAAAAATAGCATGTGTGCTATTAAATTTAATAACTTGGCCATAAATTGCAGGACATGTTTGTTGTTGGAACAGAAACTTCATCAACAACAATCGTATGGGCTATGGTTGAAATGATGAAAAATTCAAGTATATTCGCCAAAGTTCAAGCAGAAGTGCGAGAAGCCTTTAGAGACAAAGTAACATGCGATAAAATTGATGTGGAGGAGATGAAATACTTAAAGTTAGTCATTAAAAAACTATGAGATTTCAAGCACCAGTTCCACTTTTGGTCCCAAGATAATGTAGGGAAGAGACAGATATAAACGACTACACTATTTCTGTGAAGACCAAAGTCATGGCTAATATTTGGGCACTGGGAAGAGATCCAAAATATTGGGATGACGTAGAAAGCTTTAAGCCAGAGAGATTTGAGGAGTGCTCTGTGGACTTTATTGGTAATAATTTTGAATATCTTCCCTTTGGCGGTGGATGGAGAATGTGCCTCGGGATATCATTTATTTTAGCTAATGTTTATTGGCCATTGGCTCAATTGCTTTATCACTTTGATCGAAAACTTCCTACTGGAATGGAGCCAAGAGACTTGGACTTGACTGAATTGGCTGGAGTAACTGCCGCCAGAAAATTAAAAGTGACCTTTACTTGATTGTCACTCCTTGTCAACCTTAATGGCATCAACTTCTTAAAGATCTTTTTATTGTAGTGAGGTGTATGAAATGAAAGAGTGTTATCTCTTTTAAGTTTATTGTAGTCTTTTGAGATTAGCAAGTGTAAAATTGTTCACTATTATGATATTATATGACACAGTTCTGAGTATTATATTTTCTACACTTAAAAGTATTATACTCTCTTGTTCTTTTTATTTGTCATGAATATAATTTTCCAACAACGCGGTATTATAGCATGTCAAACGATGGTCCATTGTCGTTTCAGTGCCCTTGTTTTATAAAAGAGTCTTTCATGATGTGTGGGTAAACCAAATCTGAAAATGAGTAACCTCTGCCTCAAAATTAAAAATAAAGTTTTCTTGAAAAAGACAAGGAAAAAAGAACAACAAGCCCTCACTCTTATCCATCATTACTGGGATGAAGCCATATTTGAGAAGGTGGCGATGCAACCACCTCAAAGAAAGTTTGGGAGATTTTATAAAATTCTCTCCAAGGAGTTGATAAAGTAAAAAGGGTAAAACTTCAAATTGTCAAGGCTGCTTTTGAAGTTTTAAAAACAAAAGCATTCGAATCCATTTTGGATTACCGTTCAACAGTGAAATCAGTTGTGTGAATCAATTAAGATGGTCCAGAGAGGAACTAGATAATGTATACGTGTGGTATAAAAAACCCTTATGTCTTTAACACTTAAATTTGATTATGTGGTGTGTGCTATTGAAGAGTCTAAATATTTATTTATACTCAATACGGTGTATCAATTGCAGTGTTCTTTACAAGTCTACAATAAAAAAAGATCACGGGGAGACAAGAAGACTCACTAGAGCAACTTCATAAAGCCAAGGTGTCCTTCAAAGATCATGGAAGTGATAAGAGCTACAGAGGGGACGGAAGAGGAAGAGACTCTGGCGGTCATGAAAGAGGAAAAAGTTACATTAACAAGTTCAACAATGAAGATAAAGATACCAAACATTCAGAGGTCGTAGTCGTGGATAAAGATAAGGAAGAGGATGTGGTTACTTCCATGAAATGAATGAAAGAAGGTATGGCAATTCTAACTTAAGTGTTATAATTGGCATAAATTTGGCCATTACTCTTGGGATTATTGTAGCAATGTTGAAGAGAATTCTAACTTGTTGATGATAAGAAAGAAGAAGATAAATCAATATTGTTGTTGGCACTCAAATGAAGGTAGCCCGGTTTTTTGTTAGATTAATCAAACACAAAGATCCCTAAAATACTTTGATTCTTGCTCATTTCCTACTTAACATATTGAAAAAGAAAATTACCTGAACCTATGAAACTGAATACAAGAGAGCAAGGAAACTGAATACACGAGAGTAAGGAACGATAACAATAACTGTAATCTGTTCTTTAAATAACTTCAACAATAGATTGAAAAGAACTTGAAAGTTATTAGAGTATTAATTAATCCGAGTGTGTCAATTATATTTGAAGCATACAAATATCTCCACTTCGCGCTAAAACATTGTATCCCCATAATCAACAGAAATTAATTATAAGAAGTTTTCCATTAAGATATCAGAAACAACAATAACTTGAAAATTAACATAGGCAGTTCAACAAAGTTTCATAAGTCAAAAAGGAGTGAAACTTTAAGTAGCTGAATAAAGAAGTCATAACAAATGTGCACATTAAAAACCAATGAGGGACATCAACTCCGAAAGGTAAATTTTCTTTAAATTGAATGAGCAATCCCATAAATTGTCATCTATACATATTAAAAGTACATAATATTACAAAATACAGGAGTCACAATGGATCATACTCGAATAGAAATTTCAAATATTCGAATTTAGCCTCAGAAGGAACTAGAAAGAAATGACAAAAAGAATAAAAAGAGCACTACACAATCGCAAACGAAGCTACCTAAAATCTTTATTCAACAGGATAAAAATAAAAGAATTTCTACTTTCTCAAAAAAGGGAGTTAAGATTTTCTTAAGATAATCAACAATTGGCAGCTTAAATTTTGAAGGAGTCCACAACCATGGCAATGATGTGAGGTTTTAAGACCTTCTCAGGATGAGTGTATCCGTCTTCATTATGTTTATATGTAACGTCAACAAGTCGAGCAAGATTGAGAATACGAGATAAAAACTCCATATTGACAGGAGTGGGCCTAAGCATTCCTTCATTAATATCCTTCCATGCTGCCTCGGCCATTTCTTGAAATTTAGCCATTGCGTCTTTTGTTGATACACTATGATCTCTCATGTAGCACTCAATTCCTGTTGAAAGTTGTCCCCTATTTTTCTCAACCTGCAAAGGCAATTAGAGTAAGGGTTAAATTTTATATTGCTTCAATTTTTGATGTAACACTCTATTTGTTCAAATTTCAAATAATGTTATAACTTTATGAGATAAAAAACCATGATAGTCTCATATACCTCGTATGCGGCGATGTCATCAACAACTCGGCATATTGTCACACAACCTTCAAGAATTTTAGGATTCTTTGACAACCACTCAAATTCCTGCTCCTTAGCATACGCCATGCCCAAATACGATGTTGTGGCAAGGAAGTAGTAAGTAGTAGTTACAAATGCATTGCTTAGGTATTCAGAAGCAGGTGGCATATGTCCTTCAATAAACCATTTTGCCTCAATATTATAACTTTGTGCCAATTCTTTCATCTGTAAACACCAAAAATACGAATTCAAAGTGTTAGAAAATGCAACTTGATCGCTTCTAGTTTATATTCACCAAAAGACGTGAGGAAAAACAAAATGTATTAAAGAAAAAAGTAAATAGATAGTTAGGTCGCTGAGACTCACTCTTTCTTTTGCATAATAGACAACATTCGATCTTCCATCGCTAGACATTTCCTTTTCATAATCCTCATAAAGATCTAGAAGAGCTTTATAACTGATTTTCATGTAATCAGGGAGACGATCAATTTCCTTAATATCCCATCTGTAAGGTGACAAAGCTAAGGTAAGCTTATGCATTTTAAAATAGCATAAATATAATTAGCAAAAGCTCGGCTTAATCTTTTCATGATATTCACTTTCATGGTATATCTGAGTAAGTGAATTGATGAAGTTCATACCTTTGTATGACATCCGTGTATGTGGCAAGTTCTTCAATTGTACCATAAGCATCATAGGTGTCATCCACAATCGAAATCATTGCTATGGTCTTAACGAGCATGACGCGAGCTTGAGAATGTTGAGGCTCAAAATATACCCCTAATGCCCAAAAGTAGCATTCAACTACTCTATCTCTAGCATATGGAAGTGTATTCACAAAATTCAAATCTTTCCACCACCTGCAACATAACAAAATTAACATCAGTACTTGATAAATGATCTATCAATCAAAAAGGTTTTATCATTTTTCTATTATCGCACCTTGATACTTCAGCAAGTTCTTGTTTGTGTAACATTTGGAGCAAGTTGTAATCCAATTTGGCAAATCGAAGTAACACATCATTCTTTGTTTCCTGCTTCTCGTAGATTGATGAGATGAAGAACCGAATCTCAATTCGAGGAATACCTTTGTGCAAAGATTGCTCAAGGGCATGTGCCACTTGCTCTTTAAGAGGAGAGTTCAAATGTGGAGCTGCGGACTCAAGATGAATAGTGGAGAAAGAAAGTGCATCTTCTAAGATGTCTTCACCATGAGACCTTACATGCGACGCTTCATACAAGTTCAATAATCCTAAGACATCACTAGAAAGAGACTCCTTGAGTTTGCCATTTCCATCTAGGAATTTGCTGAAAATTTCTGATTAATTTCAAGGAAGAAAACACAATATTAGCTTTCCTATCAAATGGATATATAATTACAACAACATTGAATTAGTAGTACGTCAAGAGGTACTTACCAAGAGAGATGTTGTAACCGTGTTGTCTGAGCAATCGAAATTGAAGAGCACAAGTGCATAAATCATTATAGGCATCGCCATCAAAGTTTGAATTTTCATTGTAAATCTGATTCAAGATGTCATCAATTTCTTTGTCAAAGTGGTAGGCTATGCCAAGGCGTTCAATAATGTCAATCAAATTCAACGTGTCAGCCAATTCCCGTCCAGTAGCTAACAGCATACTCCTTGTTTGTTCCTTCAACACTTGAATCTCTTGAGCATACTTTTGTTCAACCTATAAATATATTCAAAAGCCAAAAATCAAACAAGATTGTCTAATAAAAGCAAAACAAGTAGTATGAAGAAAAGATGAATTAATTACGTGATTGTCGATGGAGAAAGAAAGGAAAATATCGCCCCATAGACTTGGAGAGAAGTTGGCGACGGGGCGGATGATCTCTTCTTTTTCTTCAATATGGTTATTTCCAACTACAGCTGAGGCCATTGTTGCAACAAATAATAAGACTACTTGTGAGGAAGAATGAAATTAAAGATTGATGACATAAATGGTAGACAAGGGACAAGTATTTATAGTGGTGAGTTGAGCCTCCATCTTTTAATCTTTTCCCAGTTGCCTCAGTTGACCTTATACAAGAATCAACATATTTGTTGGATACTCTTTTATCTATTATTTATTATAATAAAAGTGATCAATAATGTAAGAAACTGATCACTATTCATTTTTTTATTTTAATCTTTTCTCAGTTGCCTCACTTGACTTTATTGCTAGATACTGAGGATACTCTTTTGATGTATTTTCAATATTCCAAGGAATATATGTGAGCTTTTTCCTTAATCCAATCTCTCACCAAATAGAGTCCATTTCTGTCCTTTTATCATAAAAAATCCCTGCTCGGCCCGTAAAGAGCTGACAACAAATGAATACAATTATTTTCATGTCAAATGTAATTTTTGGTCACGTGCTGAAAAATAAAAATAAAAAATCACAAAATTGAGTGACAAAAATTAAACAGTCAAAATTGCTACAACCTAGTAGTGAATTCCAAAGGTGGCAACTACTAATCCGAAATAGGATAAAAGAACAATTGTCAAGCCGCCGCCTAATTTGTATGTAGGGGCATAAAAATATTCATATTATTGTATTCCAAGTATCACTATTATAGTATTTGTTTCCCATTAATTATTTGCCAACTAAAACAGAAACCTATATAAGAGCATATGCAACAGAATCACCAAACACACAACTAGCTAACTCTCCCAAAATGCAATTCTTCAGCTTGGCTTCCTTCTTCCTTCTTCCTTTTTCTATATTTCCTCTTTTTGCTGATTAAGGAAATGGAACAACTCCAATGGCCAAACTGTTGCGAAAATATCGTAGACTAACTACCACACAATCACATATAAAGAAAATAGAGAAGAAAAATAACACAAGAATTTAACGATATTCAGCTAAGCCTAATCCTCCGAGATAAATCAGAGAGAGTTTTCCACTATGAAAGAGAACAAGTGCACAATGCTTTATAAATCCTCAACTCCCACTACTAAAAATAATGCTATAATTAAGGATTTTTCCTTCTCAATTTATGACATTCACAATATAATCCTTAAAGCAGCTGTCACGACCCGAGACTAGGCCCCGGACGTAACGGGCCTCCCAAACCAATGAAGGCCTGAGAATACCCCTTAGCATTCATAATAAGCACATTCAATAATAAAGAGTTGCGGAAAAAGGACACAATACTAAAATGTCTGGTTCAATATAAATAAGTCAAAACCAAACCTTAAGGGATCCAATCATACATAATCTATGAAACCTCTATTCCATAATATAAAGAAATTACCCATACCGGGACAAGGCCCCGACAATACCATAAAGTGAAATACTATAACTATCTATCATAGAAGTGACCTTCTGAAATATGGAGGCTCACCAAAAGCTGGATCTGTCTACTTGAGTCTAGCGCTGAGTAGTGCCACGGGAAGGTGCCTCAGAACCTACATCATAAAACGATGTAGCCGCCCAAAAATGGTCAGTACGTGGCATGTAGTGATACACAGAACAACAAAATAGGTGCAATATACTTTGACTGAAAAGTTATCGTTTTAATACTTCTAATACAATATACAGTAAAATATCCATAGTAAATTTCATAAGGAGGAAAAATAATACACTTTCTATCTGTTACTGTTGAACTAGATGGTATCACTGACTTCCATATATTATTCACCACGGGCTATGTGGGTCCGACCAACGCTCGGTCGGTTAAGCCCCAACCCATGTTTGCCGCATGAGTTGGGATATACTTTACATTAAGGCCAACATTTTTCATCCTCGTAGAGGGAACAATAAGGTCGTCCAATTCAGGATCAAGCCATCCCTGCATCGGCAAACACAAGTTTCGGGTGTTGAGGCATTCAACTCACACCATCTCGAATCACCATCTAATTCTCTTATAGCCCATATTATTACCATTTCAATATCGTTAAAAATATTATTCAATAGCATAAAACTTTCGTAGGGGCATAATTCATTATTGGCATCGTCATACCAAGACTTGCAAGCCATTTATTTCATCAATATAGGACCCATAGGGTCTGTCAACAATTTAATATGCCCATTTCATAAAATTCATAAATGAAAACTATACTTTCTGTCTCAATCCATTTCATTCGTAAAATCCCTTGGAATAACAATATCTTTCGAAATCCATAAATTATGCGAAGACTTTTGGATATTACAAAGAACAATAAAAATCTTTCAATCTCCTTTTTGAAAAAAAACCATTCATCATACAACCCTTAGTATTTTCACATAAAAGTTAGAGGATAACGATTTCAAGATTTTTCATCAAAACTAATAAAACCATGCTTGTAATCCTAGGTTCGAAATCATGATAGTATATACTCAAGAGCTTGTAAATCATCTCTTTACAAAGTAATTTAATAATGGGTCATTCTGCGTACCTTTTTGACGGAAAGAGCTTCGAAAAGTAATGGAGATTGATCCTTGAAGCTCGAACCCTAAGTGTTCTTGTTTCTTGGAACTTTGGGGAGGAGAGGAAAGAACTTATATTGATAGTTGTGAAATCTGAGCGTATTAGGCTATAGGAAAGGCTAAAAGTCGTGGGTTGGGGCTAGGCACTATGGAAAGGACGAAAACACCCTTTTAAGAACGTGAAAAGGAAAAAAAATGCGAATTTTTTTGCTGGGAAATAGTCTTGGCGGGGGGCGCCATCAAGGCGCCAATTTCCTCACTCTGAAGTTTCCTATCTAGCGTGGGGCGCCACCATCGTGCCAATTTCATCGCCCTGAAGTTTCATGTTTGGTGTGGGGCGCCATCATTGCGCCCAACTGATAGTTGCCTAATAATATGCCCATAACTTTTTACTCCGAACTCGGATTGACAAGTGGTTGGTGACGTTGGAAAAAAGACTCAAAAACCTTTAATTTGGTAGGTCATGGTCCATGTAACTCTTCATATAATGGGAGGAATGATCGTTTGAAGTTGACCCTTTTAGAAACTTATATGAAAACTTAGTCGGTAGAGAAGCTTTCAACTTAACTTTGTATAAGAAGTTCCTTAAGACCTTAAACGATGACCAATTTGTACGGGGCGTTACATTATTCCCCCCTTGGGATATTCGTCCCTGAATGATGATTAAGGACACTTCTTAGCACGACATATGAATGCGCATGAAACATTAAGGATAATATACAAAGGGATTTGAGACGAGCTTCGGACGTACCTTAATTAACTTCGTCTGAAGAAGTGAACAATGAGGGATATCTAGCCTTCATATCCTCCTACGACTCCCAAGTATCTTATTCCACTTTTTGATTCTTCCACAACACCTTCACCGAAGCTATTTCTTTGATCCTCAACTTTCAGTCTTGACTATCCAAAATTTCTATGGGAACTTCTTCATACGACAAAGAATCCTTCACCCCAATGTTCTCTATAGGAACCACAAGCGAATGGTCACCCACTGTCACGATCCAACTACCGGGCCGTACGGGCACCTACTCTAATCCACCTAGATAGGAGAACCCTTACCACCCGAACCAACAGGCAATGCAGAAAAGAAAACAACCATTAAGTAAGTCTCTTTTATACATGAGAAATCCTTTTACAAATATTTGGAAAATCTTTATACAATAACTTTCGAAAAATAACAACCTTTAGAACTTGCGGAAATTTACTAACAATATAACACAACATCCCAAGAACCTAGTCTAAGCCGGTACAAGAGCTTCTACAAGATGAGCTTATAACATAAGATGGGCACAACTCCCACCATAAAAGGAAGTAGGAGCTGCTGAAAGATCACCGCAATCCTAAACCTGTGAAACATCACCAACCCTGCAACCAGACTATCCCCAAAAAGGTATAGCAAGAGTAGAATCAGTACAAACATACGTACTGGTAGGCATCATTGGCTGACCCGAATTCACTTCTACCATCATATAAAAATCAAGATAAAATGCACAAGGTAAATGCTTCACCCCTTTTTCAATATCACTTTTATCAATCCCTTCCTTCGGAACCGACCTTCCTAACCTTTCGCTGCCAACTCCACCACCCTAGCCTTAACCCTGACATCTAGGACTTCCCAAGTCTCACTTATAACTAGACTTCTCAAGTCGCCTTGTCACCTAGACTTCCCAAGTCTCACTTTAACCTTTACCCCAGTCAACTACCTTGACTAAATATCCAGAATTAATCCGGTCAACTCCCCACCAAACCACTTATGCCCGTAGTATTACCCACCATTGTCCGGACCTTTCCAGGACCTCTAGGACAACTTTTTAACCTGTTTATATTAACTAGTAACTACACCCCAGACTCTCAGTCTTCCTCCCAATATACCAATCATATAGAATCCTACTAACGACCATTGACACCTTCAATGACAACTACAAAGTTACATCGAAATCCCTTTTATTACATCACATAACCTGGACCCTCCAAGGATCCTCCATCCACCCTAAGTATTCCACAGACTACCCCGGTCTACACCAAGACCCACCCTTAGCTTATTAACCATAATAATTCCTGACCGCCATTAGTACACTTAATGACAACAATTTGTGAACTTATAACCTCTTTACATAGTCCGGACCCACCCGAATCCCCCTAACACATCTAGGTATTAACATTACAAACCCGGTCTACACTAAGACCAACTAATAATCAACATAATAACCCGGTCTACACCAAGACCAACTAATAACCAACATAATAATCCGGTCTACACCAAGACCAAACTAATAACCAACATAGTAACCCGATCTACACCAAGACCAACTAATAACCAATATAATAACCCGGTCTACACCAAGACCAAACTAATAACCAACATAATAACCCGGCCTACACCAAGGCCAAACTAATAACCAACATAATAACCCAGTCTGCACCAAGACCAACTAATAACATAATAATAACCCGTCCTACACCAAGACCAACTAATAACATAATATAACAACTCGGCCTACACCAAGACCAAACTCACAATATAATATAACAACCCGGCCTACACCAAGACCAAACTCACAATATAATAACCCGGCCTCTCAAGGACCAAAAATGCAATAACACAATTCATAAACACAACCCGATTCACTCAGAGAACCATTAAAAAGATGCAACAGTATAATAAAATAAACCCATACTAGGCATGGTACTCGAGCCAACCATTAGTGTTATCCCATACAAGGCGTGGTACCCGAGCCAACCGTTAGTATTTCCGTACCAGGCGTGGTACCCGAGAGAACCGTCAGTATTCCCGTACCAGGCGTGGTACCCGAGCCAACCGAATGTCAAACGAATCCACAGTCACAAACAATGAACAATCAACTTGTAAACCAACAAGCAAAATACACAGTTCAATTCACAAGACTGTTAAATAGGACCTTTAGACATTACTAAATCATTCCCTAAGCAATGCAAACATCAGACAATTACTTAGACCAAAGTACACAAACATACAGTGCATACAGGAACCAATAACCATCACCTACCCAATTTCGGGTACACTATGAACCGTTAAATCCTGTCCGGAGACTAACCCCGAATCACCCCTTTAAACATGCCATTAGATACTTTTATTCCTGACCCTCTTCCTAGGATCGAGATACAACATGGAAAAACTTCCCCTAGCCTTAGAAACACAGTCATTACGATATTCTAACTATACCAAATCATTTTTCGAAACTTCCGTTCCTTGCACATTAGTTAATTACTAACCCTTTCCAGTTCCCTGAACCTTCCCAACATTCTAGTTCCCGCATTTATTAGCAAAATCATACAAATTAAGCAATGCCTAGAATATCACAACACACTATCCCGATTCTACAATTCCAACTAATCCAACAAATCAACAATTTCCTCCAGACTCCGTACTCGAAGGCCTAACCATTGATTCTCCCTTTCATTATACACAATAATAAGAAAATGAAAGCGGTCAATCTACTCTTTCATCTTTTACATTGATAATAATTTAATTGCACAACTCTTTTACCTTAACTGAAGCAACATCGTGCCAAAAATGGGGGAAGAGTCAATTGGCTTAAATAATAATCATGATTTATGACTATTTCTTATATTTTTGGGCAATACTAAATATATATATATATATATATATATATATATATATATATATATATATATATATTTTTAGCAAAAGGGTAAAATGGTATTTCAACTTTAGACTTGAGCTCTTCCCATTTTTAATATAATATGATATAGTATTTCCATATCTACTTCCATATATAGCTAAAAAAATTATTTACCAAGAATTTCTAGTTAGAAATACTAATCTTAATTTTGATGTATAATAAAGAGATTTGCAAAAAGTCTGGCAGAAAAGTCGGTTAGTCAAAAAATTTAGATGAGGAATGAGCATGTGAAATAGTAAGATTATAAAAAAATAGCATGTGTGCTATTAAATTTAATAACTTGGCCATAAATTGCAGGACATGTTTGTTGTTGGAACAGAAAATTCATCAACAACAACCGTATGGGCTATGGTTGAAATGATGAAAAATTCAAGTATATTCGCCAAAGTTCAAGCAGAAGTGCGAGAAGCCTTTAGAGACAAAGTAACATGCGATAAAATTGATGTGGAGGAGATGAAATACTTAAAGTTAGTCATTAAAAAACTATGAGATTTCAAGCACCAGTTCCACTTCTGGTCCCAAGATAATGTAGGGAAGAGACAGATATAAACGACTACACTATTTCTGTGAAGACCAAAGTCATGGCTAATATTTGGGCACTGGGAAGAGATCCAAAATATTGGGATGACGCAGAAAGCTTTAAGCCAGAGAGATTTGAGGAGTGCTCTGTGGACTTTATTGGTAATAATTTTGAATATCTTCCCTTTGGCGGTGGATGGAGAATGTGCCTCGGGATATCATTTATTTTAGCTAACGTTTATTGGCCATTGGCTCAATTGCTTTATCACTTTGATCGGAAACTTCCTACTGGAATGGTGCCAAGAGACTTGGACTTGACTGAATTGGCTGGAGTAATTGCCGCCAGAAAATTAAAAGTGACCTTTACTTGATTGTCACTCCTTGTCAACCTTAATGGCATCAACTTCTTAAAGATCTTTTTATTGTAGTGAGGTGTATGAAATGAAAGAGTGTTATCTCTTTTAAGTTTATTGTAGTCTTTTGAGATTAGCAAGTGTAAAATTGTTCACTATTATGATATTATATGACACAGTTCGAGTATTATATTTTCTACACTTAAAAGTATTATACTCTCTTGTTCTTTTTATTTGTCATGAATATAATTTTCCAACAACGCGGTATTATAGCATGTCAAACTATGGTCCATTGTCGTTTCAGTGCCCTTGTCTTATAAAAGAGTCTTTCATGATGTGTGGGTAAACCAAATCTGAAAATGAGTAACCTCTGCCTCAAAATTAAAAATAAAGTTTTCTTGAAAAAGACAAGGAAAAAAGAACAACAAGCCCTCACTCTTATCCATCATTACTGGGATGAAGCCATATTTGAGAAGGTGGCGATGCAACCACCTCAAAGAAAGTTTGGGAGATTTTATAAAATTCTCTCCAAGGAGTTGATAAAGTAAAAAAGGTAAAACTTCAAATTGTCAAGGCTGATTTTGAAGTTTTAAAAACAAAAGCATTCGAATCCATTTTGGATTACCGTTCAACAGTGAAGTCAGTTGTGTGAATCAATTAAGATGGTCCAGAGAAGAACTAGATAATGTATACGTGTGGTATAAAAAACCCTTATGTCTTTAACACTTAAATTTGATTATGTGGTGTGTGCTATTGAAGAGTCTAAATATTTATTTATACTCAATACGGTGTATCAATTGCAGTGTTCTTTACAAGTCTACAATAAAAAAAGATCACGGGGAGACAAGAAGACTCACTAGAGCAACTTCATAAAGCCAAGGTGTCCTTCAAAGATCATGGAAGTGATAAGAGCTACAGAGGGGACGGAAGAGGAAGAGACTCTGGCGGTCATGAAAGAGGAAAATGTTACATTAACAAGTTCAACAATGAAGATAAAGATACCAAACATTCAGAGGTCGTAGTCGTGGATAAAGATAAGGAAGAGGATGTGGTTACTTCCATGAAATGAATGAAAGAAGGTATGGCAATTCTAACTTAAATGTTATAATTGGCATAAATTTGGCCATTACTCTTGGGATTATTGTAGCAATGTTGAAGAGAATTCTAACTTGTTGATGATAAGAAAGAAGAAGATAAATCAATATTGTTGTTGGCACTCAAATGAAGGTAGCCCGGTTTTTTGTAAGATTAATCAAACACAAAGATCCCTAAAATACTTTGATTCTTGCTCATTTCCTACTTAACATATTGAAAAAGAAAATTACCTGAACCTATGAAACTGAATACAAGAGAGCAAGGAAACTGAATACACGAGAGTAAGGAACGATAACAATAACTGTAATCTGTTCTTTAAATAACTTCAACAATAGATTGAAAAGAACTTGAAAGTTATTAGAGTATTAATTAATCCGAGTGTGTCAATTATATTTGAAGCATACAAATATCTCCACTTTGCGCTAAAACATTGTATCCCCATAATCAACAGAAATTAATTATAAGAAGTTTTCCATTAAGATATCAGAAACAACAATAACTTGAAAATTAACATAGGCAGTTCAACAAAGTTTCATAAGTCAAAAAGGAGTAAAACTTTAAGTAGCTGAATAAAGAAGTCATAACAAATGTGCACATTAAAAACCAATGAGGGACATCAACTCCGAAAGGTAAATTTTCTTTAAATTGAATGAGCAATCCCATAAATTGTCATCTATACATATTAAAAGTACATAATATTACAAAATACAGGAGTCACAATGGATCATACTCGAATAGAAATTTCAAATATTCGAATTTAGCCTCAGAAGGAACTAGCAAGAAATGACAAAAAGAATAAAAAGAGCACTACACAATCGCAAACGAAGCTACCTAAAATCTTTATTCAACAGGATAAAAATAAAAGAATTTCTACTTTCTCAAAAAAGGGAGTTAAGATTTTCTTAAGATAATCAACAATTGGCAGCTTAAATTTTGAAGGAGTCCACAACCATGGCAATGATGTGAGGTTTTAAGACCTTCTCAGGATGAGTGTATCCGTCTTCATTATGTTTATATGTAACGTCAACAAGTCGAGCAAGATTGAGAATACGAGATAAAAACTCCATATTGACAGGAGTGGGCCTAAGCATTCCTTCATTAATATCCTTCCATGCTGCCTCGGCCATTTCTTGAAATTTAGCCATTGCGTCTTTTGTTGATACACTATGATCTCTCATGTAGCACTCAATTCCTGTTGAAAGTTGTCCCCTATTTTTCTCAACCTGCAAAGGCAATTAGAGTAAGGGTTAAATTTTATATTGCTTCAATTTTTGATGTAACACTCTATTTGTTCAAATTTCAAATAATGTTATAACTTTATGAGATAAAAAATCATGATAGTCTCATATACCTCGTATGTGGCGATGTCATCAACAACTCGGCATATTGTCACACAACCTTCAAGAATTTTAGGATTCTTTGACAACCACTCAAATTCCTGCTCCTTAGCATACGCCATGCCCAAATACGATGTTGTGGCAAGGAAGTAGTAAGTAGTAGTTACAAATGCATTGCTTAGGTATTCAGAAGCAGGTGGCATATGTCCTTCAATAAACCATTTTGCCTCAATATTATAACTTTGTGCCAATTCTTTCATCTGTAAACACCAAAAAAACGAATTCAAAGTGTTAGAAAATGCAACTTGATAGCTTCTAGTTTATATTCACCAAAAGACGTGAGGAAAAACAAAATGTATTAAAGAAAAAAGTAAATAGATAGTTAGGTCGCTGAGACTCACTCTTTCTTTTGCATAATAGACAACATGCGATCTTCCATCGCTAGACATTTCCTTTTCATAATCCTCATAAAGATCTAGAAGAGCTTTATAACTGATTTTCATGTAATCAGGGAGACGATCAATTTCCTTAATATCCCATCTGTAAGGTGACAAAGCTAAGGTAAGCTTATGCATTTTAAAATAGCATAAATATAATTAGCAAAAGCTCGGCTTAATCTTTTCATGATATTCACTTTCATGGTATATCTGAGTAAGTGAATTGATGAAGTTCATACCTTTGTATGACATCTGTGTATGTGGCAAGTTCTTCAATTGTACCATAAGCATCATAGGTGTCATCCACAATCGAAATCATTGCTATGGTCTTAACGAGCATGACGCGAGCTTGAGAATATTGAGGCTCAAAATATACCCCTAATGCCCAAAAGTAGCATTCAACTACTCTATCTCTAGCATATGGAAGTGTATTCACAAAATTCAAATCTTTCCACCACCTGCAACATAACAAAATTAACGTCAGTACTTGATAAATGATCTATCAATCAAAAAGGTTTTATCATTTTTCTATTATCGCACCTTGATACTTCAGCAAGTTCTTGTTTGTGCAACATTTGGAGCAAGTTGTAATCCAATTTGGCAAATCGAAGTAACACATCATTCTTTGTTTCCTGCTTCTCGTAGATTGATGAGATGAAGAACCGAATCTCAATTCGAGGAATACCTTTGTGCAAAGATTGCTCAAGGGCATGTGCCACTTGCTCTTTAAGAGGAGAGTTCAAATGTGGAGCTGCGGACTCAAGATGAATAGTGGAGAAAGAAAGTGCATCTTCTAAGATGTCTTCACCATGAGACCTTACATGCGACGCTTCATACAAGTTCAATAATCCTAAGACATCACTAGAAAGAGACTCCTTGAGTTTGCCATTTCCATCTAGGAATTTGCTGAAAATTTCTGATTAATTTCAAGGAAGAAAACACAATATTAGCTTTCCTATCAAATGGATATATAATTACAACAACATTGAATTAGTAGTACGTCAAGAGGTACTTACCAAGAGAGATGTTGTAACCGTGTTGTCTGAGCAATCGAAATTGAAGAGCACAAGTGCATAAATCATTATAGGCATCGCCATCAAAGTTTGAATTTTCATTGTAAATCTGATTCAAGATGTCATCAATTTCTTTGTCAAAGTGGTAGGCTATGCCAAGGCGTTCAATAATGTCAATCAAATTCAACGTGTCAGCCAATTCCCGTCCAGTAGCTAACAGCATACTCCTTGTTTGTTCCTTCAACACTTGAATCTCTTGAGCATACTTTTGTTCAACCTATAAATATATTCAAAAGCCAAAAATCAAACAAGATTGTCTAATAAAAGCAAAACAAGTAGTATGAAGAAAAGATGAATTAATTACGTGATTGTCGATGGAGAAAGAAAGGAAAATATCGCCCCATAGACTTGGAGAGAAGTTGGCGACGGGGCGGATGATCTCTTCTTTTTCTTCAATATGGTTATTTCCAACTACAGCTGAGGCCATTGTTGCAACAAATAATAAGACTACTTGTGAGGAAGAATGAAATTAAAGATTGATGACATAAATGGTAGACAAGGGACAAGTATTTATAGTGGTGAGTTGAGCCTCCATCTTTTAATCTTTTCCCAGTTGCCTCAGTTGACCTTATACAAGAATCAACATATTTGTTGGATACTCTTTTATCTATTATTTATTATAATAAAAGTGATCAATAATGTAAGAAACTGATCACTATTCATTTTTTTATTTTAATCTTTTCTCAGTTGCCTCACTTGACTTTATTGCTAGATACTGAGGATACTCTTTTGATGTATTTTCAATATTCCAAGGAATATATGTGAGCTTTTTCCTTAATCCAATCTCTCACCAAATAGAGTCCATTTCTGTCCTTTTATCATAAAAAATCCCTGCTCGGCCCGTAAAGAGCTGACAACAAATGAATACAATTATTTTCATGTCAAATGTAATTTTTGGTCACGTGCTGAAAAATAAAAATAAAAAATCACAAAATTGAGTGACAAAAATTAAACAGTCAAAATTGCTACAACCTAGTAGTGAATTCCAAAGGTGGCAACTACTAATCCGAAATAGGATAAAAGAACAATTGTCAAGCCGCCGCCTAATTTGTATGTAGGGGCATAAAAATATTCATATTATTGTATTCCAAGTATCACTATTATAGTATTTGTTTCCCATTAATTATTTGCCAACTAAAACAGAAACCTATATAAGAGCATATGCAACAGAATCACCAAACACACAACTAGCTAACTCTCCCAAAATGCAATTCTTCAGCTTGGCTTCCTTCTTCCTTCTTCCTTTTTCTATATTTCCTCTTTTTGCTGATTAAGGAAATGGAACAACTCCAATGGCCAAACTGTTGCGAAAATATCGTAGACTAACTACCACACAATCACATATAAAGAAAATAGAGAAGAAAAATAACACAAGAATTTAACGATATTCAGCTAAGCCTAATCCTCCGAGATAAATCAGAGAGAGTTTTCCACTATGAAAGAGAACAAGTGCACAATGCTTTATAAATCCTCAACTCCCACTACTAAAAATAATGCTATAATTAAGGATTTTTCCTTCTCAATTTATGACATTCACAATATAATCCTTAAAGCAGCTGTCACGACCCGAGACTAGGCCCCGGACGTAACGGGCCTCCCAAACCAATGAAGGCCTGAGAATACCCCTTAACATTCATAATAAGCACATTCATAATAAGCACATTCAATAATAAAGAGTTGCGGAAAAAGGACACAATACTAAAATGTCTGGTTCAATATAAATAAGTCAAAACCAAACCTTAAGGAATCCAATCATACATAATCTACGAAACCTCTATTCCATAATATAAAGAAATTATCCATACCGGGACAAGGCCCCGACAATACCATAAAGTGAAATACTATAACTATCTATCATAGAAGTGACCTTCCGAAATATGGAGGCTCACCAAAAGCTGGATCTGTCTACTTGAGTCTAGCGCTGAGTAGTGCCACGGGAAGGTGCCTCAGAACCTACATCATAAAACGATGTAGCCGCCCAAAAATGGTCAGTACGTGGCATGTAGTGATACACAGAACAACAAAATAGGTGCAATATACTTTGACTGAAAAGTTATCGTTTAAATACTTCTAATACAATATACAGTAAAATATCCATAGTAAATTTCATAAGGAGGAAAAATAATACACTTTCTATCTGTTACTGTTGAACTAGATGGTATCACTGACTTCCATATATTATTCACCACGGGCTATGTGGGTCCGACCAACGCTCGGTCGGTTAAGCCCCAACCCATGTTTGCCGCATGAGTTGGGATATACTTTACATTAAGGCCAACATTTTTCATCCTCGTAGAGGGAACAATAAGGTCGTCCAATTCAGGATCGAGCCATCCCTGCATCGGCAAACACAAGTTTCGGGTGTTGAGGCATTCAACTCACACCTTCTCGAATCACCATCTAATTCTTTTATAGCCCATATTATTACCATTTCCATATCGTTAAAAATATTATTCAATAGCATAAAACTTTCGTAGGGGCATAATTCATTATTGGCATCGTCATACCAAGACTTGCAAGCCATTTATTTCATCAATATAGGACCCATAGGGTCTGTCAACAATTTAATATGCCCATTTCATAAAGTTCATAAATGAAAACTATACTTTCTGTCTCAATCCATTTCATTCGTAAAATCACTTAGAATAACAATATCTTTCGAAATCCATAAATTATGCGAAGACTTTTGGATATTACAAAGAACAATAAAAATCTTTCAATCTCCTTTTTGAAAAAAAACCATTCATCATACAACCCTTAGTATTTTCACATAAAAGTTAGAGGATAACGATTTCAAGATTTTTCATCAAAACTAATAAAACCATGCTTGTAATCCTAGGTTCGAACCCTAAGTTTTCTTGTTTCTTGGAACTTTGGGGAGGTGAGGAGAGAACTTATATTGATAGTTGTGAAATCTGAGCGTATTAGGCTATAGGAAAGGCTAAAAGTCGTGTTTTGGGGTTAGGCACTATGGAAAGGACGAAAACACCCTTTTAAGAACGTGAAAAGGAAAAAAAAGTGCGAATTTTTTTGCTGGGAAATAGTCTTGGCGGGGGGCGCCATCAAGGCGCCAATTTCCTCACTCTGAAGTTTCCTATCTAGTGTGGGGCGCCACCATCGCGCCAATTTCATCGCCCTGAAGTTTCATGTCTGGTGTGGGGCGCCATCATTGCGCCCAACTGATAGTTGCCTAATAATATGCCCATAAATTTTTACTCCGAACTCGGATTGACAAGTGGTTGGTGGCGTTGGAAAAAAGACTCAAAAACCTTTAATTTGGTAGGTCATGGTCCATGTAACTCTTCATATAATGGAGGGAATGATCGTTTGAAGTTGACCCTTTTAGAAACTTATACGAAAACTTAGTCGGTAGAGAAGCTTTCAACTTAACTTTGTATAAGAAGTTCCTTAAGACCTTAAACGATGACCAATTTGTACGGGGCATTACATTATTCCCCCCTTGGGATATTCGTCCCCGAATGATGATTAAGGACACTTCTTAGCACGACATATGAATGCGCATGAAACATTAAGGATAATATACAAAGGGATTTGAGATGAGCTTCGGAAGTACCTTAATTAACTTCGTCTGAAGAAGTGAACAATGAGGGATATCTAGCCTTCATATCCTCCTACGACTCCCAAGTATCTTATTCCACTTTCTGATTCTTCCACAACACCTTCACCGAAGCTATTTCTTTGATCCTCAACTTTCAGTCTTGACGATCCAAAATTTCTATGGGAACTTCTTCATACGACAAAGAATCCTTCACCCCAATGTTCTCTATAGGAACCACTAGCGAATGGTCACCCACTGTCACGATCCAACTACCGGGCCGTGCGGGCACCTACTCTAATCCACCTAGATAGGAGAACCCTTACCACCCGAACCAACAGGCAATGCAGAAAAGAAAACAACCATTAAGTAAGTCCCTTTTATACATGAGAAATCCTTTTACAAATATTTGAAAAATCTTTATACAACAACTTTCGAAAAATAACAACCTTTAGAACTTGCGGAAATTTACTAACAATATAACACAACATCCCAAGAACTAGTCTAAGCCGGTACAAGAGCTTCTACAAGATGAGCTTATAACATAAAATGGGCACAACTCCCACCATAAAAAGAAGTAGGAGCAGCTGAAAGATCACCGCAATCCTGAACCTGTGAAACATCACCAACACTGCAACCAGACTATCCCCAAAAAGGTATAGCAAGAGTAGAATCAGTACAAACATACGTACTGGTAGGCATCATTGGCTGACCCGAATTCACTTCTACCATCATATAAAAATCAAGATAAAATGCACAAGGTAAATGCTTCACCCCTTTTTCAATATCACTTTTATCAATCCCTTCCTTCGGAACCGACTTTCCTAACCTTTCGCTGCCAACTCCACCACCCTAGCCTTAACCCTGACATCTAGGACTTCCAAGGCTCACTTATAACTAGACTTCTCAAGTCGCCTTGTCACCTTGACTTCCCAAGTCTCATTTTAACTTTTACCCCAGTCAACTACCTTGACTAAATATCCAGACTTAATCCGGTCAACTCCCCACCAAACCACTTATGCCCGTAGTATTACCCACCATTGTCCGGACCTTTCCAGGACCTCTAGGACAACTTTTTAACCTGTTTATATTAACTAGTAACTACACCCCAGGCTCTCAGTCTTCCTCCCAATGTACCAATCATATAGAATCCTACTAACGACCATTGACACCTTCAATGACAACTACAAAGTTACATCGAAATCCCTTTTATTACATCACATAACCTGGACCCTCCAAGGATCCTCCATCCACCCTAAGTATTCCATAGACTACCCCGGTCTACACCAAGACCCACCCTTAGCTTATTAACCATAAAAATTCCTGACCGCCATTAGTACACTTAATGACAATAATTTGTGAACTTATAACCTCTTTACATAGTCCGGACCCACCCGAATCCCCCTAACACATCTAGGTATTAACATGACAAACCCGGTCTACACTAAGACCAACTAATAATCAACATAATAACCCGGTCTACACCAAGACCAACTAATAACCAACATAATAATCCGGTCTACACCAAGACCAAACTAATAACCAACATAGTAACCCGATCTACACCAAGACCAACTAACAACCAATATAATAACCCGGTCTACACCAATACCAAACTAATAACCAACATATTAACCCGTCCTACACCAAGGCCAAACTTATAACCAACATAATAACCCGGTCTGCACCAAGACCAACTAATAACATAATAATAACCCGTCCTACACCAAGACCAACTAATAACATAATATAACAACCCGGCCTACACCAAGACCAAACTCACAATATAATATAACAACCCGGCCTACACCAAGACCAAACTCACAATATAATAACCCGGCCTTTCAAGGACCAAAAATGCAATAACACAATTCATAAACACAACCCGGTTCACTCAGAGAACCATTAAAAAGATGCAACAGTACAATAAAATAAACCCATACCAGGCATTGTACTCGAGCCAACCGTTAGTGTTATCCCATACAAGGCGTGGTACTCGAGCCAACCGTTAGTATTCTCGTACCAGGCGTGGTACCCGAGACAACCGTCAGTATTCCCGTACCAGGCGTGGTACCCGAGCCAACCGAATGTCAAACCAATCCACAGTCACAAACAATGAACAATCAACTTGTAAACCAACAAGCAAAATACACAGTTCAATTCACAAGACTGTTAAACAGGACCTTTAGACATTACTAAATCATTCCCTAAGCAATGCAAACATCAGACAATTACTTAGACCAAAGTACACAAACATACGGTGCATACAGGAACCAATAACCATCACCTACCCAATTTCGGGTACACTATGAACCGGTAAATCCTGTCCGGAGACTAACCCCGAATCACCCCTTTAAACATGCCATTAGATACTTTTATTCCTGACCCTCTTCCTAGGATCGAGATACAACATGGAAAAACTTCCCCTAGCCTTAGAAACACAGTCATTACGATATTCTAATTATACCAAATCATTTTTCGAAACTTCCGTTCCTTGCACATTAGTTAATTACTAACCCTTTCCAGTTCCCTGAACCTTCCCAACATTCTAGTTCCCGCATTTATTAGCAAAATCATACAAATTAAGCAATGCCTAGAATATCACAACACACTATCCCGATTCCACAATTCCAACTAATCCAACAAATCAACAATTTCCTCCAGACTCCGTGCTCGAAGGCCTAACCATGGATTCTCCCTTTCATTCTACACAATAATAAGAAAATGAAAGCGGTCAATCTACTCTTTCATATTTTACATTTATAATAATTTAATTGCACAACTCTTTTACCTTAACTGAAGCAACATCGTGCCAAAAATGGGGGAAGAGTCAATTTGCTTAAATAATAATCATGATTTATGACTATTTCTTATATTTTTGGGCAATACAGAAAAATATATATATTTATTTTTAGCAAAAGGGTAAAATAGTATTTTAACTTTAGACTTGAGCTCTTCCAATTTTTAATATAATATGATATAGTACTTCCATATCCACTTCCATATATAGCTAAAAAAATTATTTAACAAGAATTTCTAGTTAGGAATACTAATCTTAATTTTGATGTATAATAAAGAGATTTGCAAAAAGTCTGGCAGAAAAGTCGGTTAGTCAAAAAATTTAGATGAGGAATGAGCATGTGAAATAGTAAGATTATAAAAAAATTGCATGTGTGCTATTAAATTTAATAACTTGGCCATAAATTGCAGGACATGTTTGTTGTTGGAACAGAAAATTCATCAACAACAACCGTATGGGCTATGGTTGAAATGATGAAAAATTCAAGTATATTCGCCAAAGTTCAAGCAGAAGTGCGAGAAGCCTTTAGAGACAAAGTAACATGCAATAAAATTGATGTGGAGGAGATGAAATACTTAAAGTTAGTCATTAAAAAACTATGAGATTTCAAGCACCAGTTCCACTTTTGGTCCCAAGAGAATGTAGGGAAGAGACAGATATAAACGACTACACTATTTCTGTGAAGACCAAAGTCATGGCTAATATTTGGGCACTGGGAAGAGATCCAAAATATTGGGATGACGCAGAAAGCTTTAAGCCAGAGAGATTTGAGGAGTGCTTTGTGGACTTTATTGGTAATAATTTTGAATATCTTCCCTTTGGCGGTGGATGGAGAATGTGCCTCGGGATATCATTTATTTTAGCTAACGTTTATTGTCCATTGGCTCAATTGCTTTATCACTTTGATCGGAAACTTCCTACTGGATGGCGCCAAGAGACTTGGACTTGACTGAATTGGCTGGAGTAATTGCCGCCAGAAAATTAAAAGTGACCTTTACTTGATTGTCACTCCTTGTCAACCTTAATGGCATCAACTTCTTAAAGATCTTTTTATTGTAGTGAGGTGTATGAAATGAAAGAGTGTTATCTCTTTTAAGTTTATTGTAGTCTTTTGAGATTATCAAGTGTAAAATTTTTCACTATTAGGATATTATATGACACAGTTCGAGTATTATATTTTCTACACTTAAAAGTATTATACTCTCTTGTTCTTTTTATTTGTCATGAATATAATTTTCCAACAACGCGGTATTATAGCATGTCAAACTATGGTCCATTGTCGTTTCAGTGCCCTTGTCTTATAAAAGAGTCTTTCATGATGTGTGGGTAAACCAAATCTGAAAATGAGTAACCTCTGCCTCAAAATTAAAAATAAAGTTTTCTTGAAAAAGACAAGGAAAAAAGAACAACAAGCCCTCACTCTTATCCATCATTACTGGGATGAAGCCATATTTGAGAAGGTGGCGATGCAACCACCTCAAAGAAAGTTTGGGAGATTTTATAAAATTCTCTTCAAGGAGTTGATAAAGTAAAAAGGGTAAAACTTCAAATTGTCAAGGCTGCTTTTGAAGTTTTAAAAACAAAAGCATTCGAATCTATTTTGGATTACCGTTCAATAGTGACGTCAGTTGTGTGAATCAATTAAGATGGTCCAGAGAGGAACTAGATAATGTATACATGTGGTATAAAAATCCCTTATTTCTTTAACACTTAAATTTGATTATGTGGTGTGTGATATTGAAGAGTCTAAATATTTATTTATACTCAATACGGTGTATCAATTGCAGTGTTCTTTACAAGTCTACAATAAAAAAAGATCACGGGGAGACAAGAAGACTCACTAGAGCAACTTCATAAAGCCAAGGTGTCCTTCAAAGATCATGGAAGTGATAAGAGCTACAGAGGGGACGGAAGAGGAAGAGACTCTGGCGGTCATGAAAGAGGAAAAAGTTACATTAACAAGTTCAACAATGAAGATAAAGATACCAAACATTCAGAGGTCGTAGTCGTGGATAAAGATAAGGAAGAGGATGTGGTTACTTCCATGAAATGAATGAAAGAAGGTATGGCAATTCTAACAATATTGTTGGCACTCAAATGAAGGTAGCCCGGTTTTTTGTTAGATTAATCAAACACAAAGATCCCTAAAATACTTTGATTCTTGCTCATTTCCTACTTAGCATATTGAAAAAGAAAATTACCTGAACCTATGAAACTGAATACAAGAGAGCAAGGAAACTAAATACACGAGAGTAAGGAACGATAACAATAACTGTAATCTGTTCTTTAAATAACTTCAACAATAGATTGAAAAGAACTTGAAAGTTATTAGAGTATTAATTAATCCGAGTGTGTCAATTATATTTGAAGCATACAAATATCTCCACTTTGCGCTAAAACATTGTATCCCCATAATCAACAGAAATTAATTATAAGAAGTTTTCCATTAAGATATCAGAAACAACAATAACTTGAAAATTAACATAGGCAGTTCAACAAAGTTTCATAAGTCAAAAAGGAGTAAAACTTTAAGTAGCTGAATAAAGAAGTCATAACAAATGTGCACATTAAAAACCAATGAGGGACATCAACTCCGAAAGGTAAATTTTCTTTAAATTGAATGAGCAATCCCATAAATTGTCATCTATACATATTAAAAGTACATAATATTACAAAATACAGGAGTCACAATGGATCATACTCGAATAGAAATTTCAAATATTCGAATTTAGCCTCAGAAGGAACTAGCAAGAAATGACAAAAAGAATAAAAAGAGCACTACACAATCGCAAACGAAGATACCTAAAATCTTTATTCAACAGGATAAAAATAAAAGAATTTCTACTTTCTCAAAAAAGGGAGTTAAGATTTTCTTAAGATAATCAACAATTGGCAGCTTAAATTTTGAAGGAGTCCACAACCATGGCAATGATCTGAGGTTTTAAGACCTTCTCAGGATGAGTGTATCCGTCTTCATTATGTTTATATGTAACGTCAACAAGTCGAGCAAGATTGAGAATACGAGATAAAAACTCCATATTGACAGGAGTGGGCCTAAGCATTCCTTCATTAATATCCTTCCATGCTGCCTCGGCCATTTCTTGAAATTTAGCCATTGCGTCTTTTGTTGATACACTATGATCTCTCATGTAGCACTCAATTCCTGTTGAAAGTTGTCCCCTATTTTTCTCAACCTGCAAAGGCAATTAGAGTAAGGGTTAAATTTTATATTGCTTCAATTTTTGATGTAACACTCTATTTGTTCAAATTTCAAATAATGTTATAACTTTATGAGATAAAAAATCATGATAGTCTCATATACCTCGTATGTGGCGATGTCATCAACAACTCGGCATATTGTCACACAACCTTCAAGAATTTTAGGATTCTTTGACAACCACTCAAATTCCTGCTCCTTAGCATACGCCATGCCCAAATACGATGTTGTGGCAAGGAAGTAGTAAGTAGTAGTTACAAATGCATTGCTTAGGTATTCAGAAGCAGGTGGCATATGTCCTTCAATAAACCATTTTGCCTCAATATTATAACTTTGTGCCAATTCTTTCATCTGTAAACACCAAAAATACGAATTCAAAGTGTTAGAAAATGCAACTTGATAGCTTCTAGTTTATATTCACCAAAAGACGTGAGGAAAAACAAAATGTATTAAAGAAAAAAGTAAATAGATAGTTAGGTCGCTGAGACTCACTCTTTCTTTTGCATAATAGACAACATGCGATCTTCCATCGCTAGACATTTCCTTTTCATAATCCTCATAAAGATCTAGAAGAGATTTATAACTGATTTTCATGTAATCAGGGAGACGATCAATTTCCTTAATATCCCATCTGTAAGGTGACAAAGCTAAGGTAAGCTTATGCATTTTAAAATAGCATAAATATAATTAGCAAAAGCTCGGCTTAATCTTTTCATGATATTCACTTTCATGGTATATCTGAGTAAGTGAATTGATGAAGTTCATACCTTTGTATGACATCTGTGTATGTGGCAAGTTCTTCAATTGTACCATAAGCATCATAGGTGTCATCCACAATCGAAATCATTGCTATGGTCTTAACGAGCATGACGCGAGCTTGAGAATATTGAGGCTCAAAATATACCCCTAATGCCCAAAAGTAGCATTCAACTACTCTATCTCTAGCATATGGAAGTGTATTCACAAAATTCAAATCTTTCCACCACCTGCAACATAACAAAATTAACGTCAGTACTTGATAAATGATCTATCAATCAAAAAGGTTTTATCATTTTTCTATTATCGCACCTTGATACTTCAGCAAGTTCTTGTTTGTGCAACATTTGGAGCAAGTTGTAATCCAATTTGGCAAATCGAAGTAACACATCATTCTTTGTTTCCTGCTTCTCGTAGATTGATGAGATGAAGAACCGAATCTCAATTCGAGGAATACCTTTGTGCAAAGATTGCTCAAGGGCATGTGCCACTTGCTCTTTAAGAGGAGAGTTCAAATGTGGAGCTGCGGACTCAAGATGAATAGTGGAGAAAGAAAGTGCATCTTCTAAGATGTCTTCACCATGAGACCTTACATGCGACGCTTCATACAAGTTCAATAATCCTAAGACATCACTAGAAAGAGACTCCTTGAGTTTGCCATTTCCATCTAGGAATTTGCTGAAAATTTCTGATTAATTTCAAGGAAGAAAACACAATATTAGCTTTCCTATCAAATGGATATATAATTACAACAACATTGAATTAGTAGTACGTCAAGAGGTACTTACCAAGAGAGATGTTGTAACCGTGTTGTCTGAGCAATCGAAATTGAAGAGCACAAGTGCATAAATCATTATAGGCATCGCCATCAAAGTTTGAATTTTCATTGTAAATCTGATTCAAGATGTCATCAATTTCTTTGTCAAAGTGGTAGGCTATGCCAAGGCGTTCAATAATGTCAATCAAATTCAACGTGTCAGCCAATTCCCGTCCAGTAGCTAACAGCATACTCCTTGTTTGTTCCTTCAACACTTGAATCTCTTGAGCATACTTTTGTTCAACCTATAAATATATTCAAAAGCCAAAAATCAAACAAGATTGTCTAATAAAAGCAAAACAAGTAGTATGAAGAAAAGATGAATTAATTACGTGATTGTCGATGGAGAAAGAAAGGAAAATATCGCCCCATAGACTTGGAGAGAAGTTGGCGACGGGGCGGATGATCTCTTCTTTTTCTTCAATATGGTTATTTCCAACTACAGCTGAGGCCATTGTTGCAACAAATAATAAGACTACTTGTGAGGAAGAATGAAATTAAAGATTGATGACATAAATGGTAGACAAGGGACAAGTATTTATAGTGGTGAGTTGAGCCTCCATCTTTTAATCTTTTCCCAGTTGCCTCAGTTGACCTTATACAAGAATCAACATATTTGGTGGATACTCTTTTATCTATTATTTATTATAATAAAAGTGATCAATAATGTAAGAAACTGATCACTATTCATTTTTTTATTTTAATCTTTTCTCAGTTGCCTCACTTGACTTTATTGCTAGATACTGAGGATACTCTTTTGATGTATTTTCAATATTCCAAGGAATATATGTGAGCTTTTTCCTTAATCCAATCTCTCACCAAATAGAGTCCATTTCTGTCCTTTTATAATAAAAAATCCCTGCTCGGCCCGTAAAGCGCTGACAACAAATGAATACAATTATTTTCATGTCAAATGTAATTTTTGGTCACGTGCTGAAAAATAAAAATAAAAAAATCACAAAATTGAGTGACAAAAATTAAACAGTCAAAATTGCTACAACCTAGTAGTGAATTCCAAAGGTGGCAACTACTAATCCGAAATAGGATAAAAGAACAATTGTCAAGCCGCCGCCTAATTTGTATGTAGGGGCATAAAAATATTCATATTATTGTATTCCAAGTATCACTATTATAGTATTTGTTTCCCATTAATTATTTGCCAACTAAAACAGAAACCTATATAAGAGCATATGCAACAGAATCACCAAACACACAACTAGCTAACTCTCCCAAAATGCAATTCTTCAGCTTGGCTTCCTTCTTCCTTTTTCTATATTTCCTCTTTTTGCTGATTAAGGAAATGGAACAACTCCAATGGCCAAACTGTTGCGAAAATATCGTAGACTAACTACCACACAATCACATATAAAGAAAATAGAGAAGAAAAATAACACAAGAATTTAACGATATTCAGCTAAGCCTAATCCTCCGAGATAAATCAGAGAGAGTTTTCCACTATGAAAGAGAACAAGTGCACAATGCTTTATAAATCCTCAACTCCCACTACTAAAAATAATGCTATAATTAAGGATTTTTCCTTCTCAATTTATGACATTCACAATATAATCCTTAAAGCAGCTGTCACGACCCGAGACTAGGCCCCGGACGTAACGGGCCTCCCAAACCAATGAAGGCCTGAGAATACCCCTTAACATTCATAATAAGCACATTCATAATAAGCACATTCAATAATAAAGAGTTGCGGAAAAAGGACACAATACTAAAATGTCTGGTTCAATATAAATAAGTCAAAACCAAACCTTAAGGAATCCAATCATACATAATCTACGAAACCTCTATTCCATAATATAAAGAATCCTTCACCCCAATGTTCTCTATAGGAACCACAAGCGAATGGTCACCCATTGTCACGATCCAACTACCGGGCCGTGCGGGCACCTACTTTAATCCACCTAGATAGGAGAACCCTTACCACCCGAACCAACATGCAATGCAGAAAAGAAAACAACCATTAAGTAAGTCCCTTTTATACATGAGAAATCCTTTTACAAATATTTGGAAAATCTTTATAGAACAGCTTTGGAAAAATAACAACCTTTAGAACTTGCGGAAATTTACTAACAATATAACACAACATCCCAAGAACCTAGTCTAAGCCGGTACAAGAGCTTCTACAAGATGAGCTTATAACATAAGATGGGCACAACTCCCACCATAAAAGGAAGTAGGAGCTGCTGAAAGATCACCGCAATCCTGAACCTGTGAAACATCACCAACCCTGCAACCAGACTATCCCCAAAAAGGTATAGCAAGAGTAGAATCAGTACAAACATACGTACTGGTAGGCATCATTGGCTGACCCGAATTCACCTCTACCATCATATAAAAATCAAGATAAAATGCACAAGGTAAATGCTTCACCCATTTTTCAATATCACTTTTATCAATCCCTTCTTTCGGAACCGACCTTCCTAACCTTTCGCTGCCAACTCCACCACCCTAGCCTTAACCCTGACATCTAGGACTTCCCAAGTCTCAGTTATAACTAGACTTCTCAAGTCGCCTTGTCACCTAGACTTCCCAAGTATCACTTTAACCTTTACCCCAGTCAACTACCTTGACTAAATATCTAGACTTAATCCGGTCAACTCCCCACCAAACCACTTATGCCCGTAGTATTACCCACCATTGTCCGGACCTTTCCAGGACCTCTAGGACAACTTTTTAACCTGTTTATATTAACTAGTAACTACAGCCCAGACTCTCAGTCTTCCTCCCAATATACCAATCATATAGAATCCTACTAACGACCATTGACACCTTCAATGACAACTACAAAGTTACATCGAAATCCCTTTTATTACATCACATAACCTGGACCCTCCAAGGATCCTCCATCCACCCTAAGTATTCCACAGACTACCCCGGTCTACACCAAGACCCACCCTTAGCTTATTAACCATAATAATTCCTGACCGCCATTAGTACACTTAATGACAACAATTTGTGAACTTATAACCTCTTTACATAGTCCAGACCCACCCGAATCCCCCTAACACATCTAGGTATTAACATGACCAACCCGGTCTACACCAAGACCAACTAATAATCAACATAATAACCCGGTCTACACCAAGACCAACTAATAACCAACATAATAATCCGGTCTACACCAAGACTAAACTAATAACCAACATAGTAACCCAGTCTACACCAAGACCAACTAATAACCAATATAATAACCCGGTCTACACCAAGACCAAACTAATAACCAACATAATAACCCGGCCTACACCAAGGCCAAACTTATAACCAACATAATAACCCGGTCTGCACCAAGACCAACTAATAACATAATAATAACCCGTCCTACACCAAGACCAACTAATAACATAATATAACAACCCGGCCTACACCAAGACCAAACTCACAATATAATATAACAACCCGGCCTACACCAAGACCAAACTCACAATATAATAACCCGGCCTCTCGAGGACCAAAAATGCAATAACACAATTCATAAACACAACCCGGTTCACTCAGAGAACCATTAAAAAGATGCAACAGTACAATAAAATAAACCCATACCAGGCATGATAATCGAGCCAACCGTTAGTGTTATTCCATACAAGGCGTGGTACCCATGCCAACCGTTAGTATTCCCATACCAGGCGTGGTACCCGAGACAACCGTCAGTATTCCCGTACCAGGCGTGGTACCCGAGCCAACCGAATGTCAAACCAATCCATAGTCACAAACAATGAACAATCAACTTGTAAACCAACAAGCAAAATACACAAATCAATTCACAAGACTGTTAAACAGGACCTTTAGACATTACTAAATCATTCCCTAAGCAATGCAAACATCAGACAATTACTTAGACCAAAGTACACAAACATACAGTGCATACAGGAACCAATAACCATCACCTACCCAATTTTGGGTACACTATGAACCGTTAAATCCTGTCTAGAGACTAACCCCGAATCACCCCTTTAAACATGCCATTAGATACTTTTATTCCTGACCCTCTTCCTAGGATCGATACAACATGGAAAAACTTCCCCTAGCCTTAGAAACACAGTCATTACGATATTCTAATTATACCAAATCATTTTTCGGAACTTCCGTTCCTTGCACATTAGTTAATTACTAACCCTTTCCAGTTCCCCGAACTTTCCCAACATTCTAGTTCCCACATTTATTAGAAAAATCACACAAATGAAGAAATGCCTAGAATATCACAACACACTATCCCGATTCTACAATTCCAACTAATCCAACAAATCAATAATTTCCTCCAGACTCCGTGCTCGAAGGCCTTACCATGGATTCTCCCTTTCATTCTACACAATAATAAGAAAATGAAAGCGGTCAATCTACTCTTTGGAAGAAACCTAGCCTACCTGGATGCCGAGCAGCTGTTCCATGCATTTTCTGGCTCCGTGAAGGCGTTCCTTGTGGATTCTACAGGCCTGAATCCATGGTTTTCGTGTCCCTTTAGCTGGAATCCCTCCTCCCCATGGCTCCCAAGCTTTGGAGCTGCCTAGGAGGGTTTTGGAGCAACCCTCATCTGTTTTTGACTAAAGAAGGGAGAATGGGATTATAAAACCCATTTCTGGGCTTTTTTGGTTTCATCGTTCTGCTATAGAGGACTGCCAACCGCTACGGCGGTACCGCTATAGCGACCTAAATCCCGCTACAGCGGAGTTAATTTTTCAGCCCGGACAATCTTCTGTAAAACAGTCATAATTTTTTACTTGTGAAGCGGATTGATAAACGGTCGGTGGCGTTGGAAAGAAAACTCAGAGATCTTTAATTTGGTGGGTATTGGGACCCGTAACTCATTATATTCTAGGATAAATGTACGTTTGAAGTTGACCCTAGTTTGAAGTTAGCTCGAAACTAAATCGGTAAGGAAGCTTTCAACTTAATTTTGTGCTAGGAGTATTGTTTGACCTTAGTACATACCAAATGTACTCTCATACTAAAGAATTAATCCTAACTCTTATTATGAACGAGAGGCACCTACCTTGATCGCATATATTTTCAGTAACGACGAAATAGGTCATTACAACAGATACCAATTTACCCATCGTTCGTTCTCGAACGATCTCTAAGGCAGAAGGAAAAGAATGAACCAGCCCTTAGAAACTTAATGCTCTACTATGAAAGCGTAGAAATAGCCTTTCTTGAACCACCGAATTCTCAAATCCCCTAGGTGTACCCTAGTTTAATGGAAATTTAATTTGATTCTGCCCTGTCAAGAAATTTCTTCCTTCGAGCTATACGAGACCAGTTAGATTACTCCTCCTCTAGTGACCAAGAAATCTGGGGCCTCGTTGAAACACTGGAGCAAAAAAGTTTCAAATATAATGGATCAAAACTTAATTTCCACGCTATGGTGCTGACCGTCATTGACTTTCGCTATAGCGATAATTTCTCCGCTATAGCGGAGGTCGCAATAGCGATGTGTCAACTGACATAGCGGTTGACATGGGAAATAATGTCATAAAGTTCCCCAAAAGTGTCTATTTTACAACACACTTAATTTCCTGACAATCCAGAACAACCCCTTCACGTCAACCCACATACTGAGAGTTTTACTTACCCGAATTTGATTCCGAAAAGTCCTCTGGACTCCTTAAGGTCTTGGCTAACAGATAAACTAGCTCGACCCAAGATATAACACCCAATCCGCACCCGGATTTCCCTAGACCTTGCCTTGCTCAGAATTCATCCGAGACTAGCCTAGCCTGAGATTTCTAACTCCTCAATCGGAAGTTTTCTAACTCGAACTCCATCCCGGAAGCTTCCTTCGAGTACTAAGCCCCTCAAAGAACATAGTATCATCTTACCCTTTCAACACTATGTCCCGAGACAACATGTGTCTCTAAACCACGCAACAACAAAAATTTCATTGGAACTCATCCTAGCTTGAGGTTTTCGTTAACTTTCGTCCGAGGGGGAATTTTTACCCAAACACTTACACCCTAACCAATTCTATGGCGAGCACACCCTCACCACTCGTTGAGTAATACCGGTATTATCATAACCGACTAGAGGGATAACAATGTTCAAGACTCCATTAAATAACCCTACTCCCTCAACTGACCCTACCACTAAGGATCATCAATAATAAACCAGTCAAATCACCCTCATGACATAAGCCTATGAGCAATGTCCAAATTCTACATAGGTGACTATTCCCACCAGTGGTAAATCAAAATTTCAGCAATACCCCGGGCTATCATATCTACCCTTTCCTCTTATTGCACATGGATGCTAAATAATTCCTGCAATAGCTCGCAGCTCAAATAGCGATTTGAAAAGACCCGATAATAAAAGACAAAATAGGGGAAAACAGGACAGGGATTATGCCCTGTCCATCCCACTATAGCGACTTGCACACTGCTATGGCAACCACCAAAATTAGTAGCCCAAAAAATTTACCATTCTCTAAAAAATTCTCTCATTCCCCTTCCCTGTTAACATTGCTTAATCCCGTTAATCCCGCCATGGTATTAACAATCCTCAAGACCATTCCCAGCACTACACATACTGAAACTTAGCATCAATTATCACAAATCAACAAGAGGATTACGCAAGCAATTATTCTTAACAATACACTTCCGCTATCAAGCACGAATAACCCCCTAGTTCCCTTGGTTCCCAACCAAGTCCTGACTGTCCTGAAACCAAAGTTTCCCTACAGTCATAAATCATTTTCCCCTCACCATCTTAACCAATGATGAGCCCTTTCCTTGAAAACTTTACATGTAATTATAACTCCAAGCACACTCAGCACTTAATAATACTCAATCATACTAAGAATCAATTACCATTTCCTTAAGACTCATAATTTCATAACCAAGTAATAATCATATACGAATCAGTAAATCATGCTAGCATTGTAATACACAAACACTTCAGTTTTAAGCTACACAAAAATCACACCACAACAATTACTCTATATCCGTCCCATGGATGACCCTTAGCCAATCAACCATTCCTTACCACAGCCTCTCAGGCCAGATACCAATTGGAACCTTCTCGGTTCTAATCCTTCTTGCTTGTTTGTCGTACCCGAAGTCCAATGACATCATTCACCTTGTTGAGATACCAATTGGAATTGAGAGATACCAATTGGACTCAACCCATACAAGCAAGTAATGAAACCACACGAAAAAGGAATGAAAGAAGAGAAGTGTTTCCTATAATGCTTCATAGCTTCCCTAGGATTAGATGTGGACGTCAACACACCAATCCGCGGAACTCTATTTGACATTTTTCTCTTGTACTGGGAGACCGGTAACCTGGGCTCTGATACTATTTGTCACAACCCAACTACCGGGCTGTGCGGGCACCTACTCTAATCCATCTAGATAGGAGAACCCTTACCACCCGAACCAACAGGCAATGCGGAAAAGAAAATAACCATTAAGTAAGTCCCTTTTATACATGAGAAATCCTTTTACAAATATTTGGAAAATATTTATACAACAACTTTCAAAAAATAACAACCTTTAGAACTTGCGGAAATTTACTAACAATATAACACAACCTCCCCAGAACCTAGTCTAAGTCGGTACAAGAACTTCTACAAGATGATCTTATAACATAAGATGGACACAACTCCCACCATAGAAGGAAGTAGGAGCTACTGGAAGATCACCGCAATCCTGAACCTGTGAAACATCACCAACCCTGCAACCAGACTATACCCAAAAAGGTATAGCAAGAGTAGAATCAGTACAAACACACGTACTGGTAGGCATCATCGGCTGACCCAAATTCACTCCTACCATCATCTAAAAATCAAGATAAAATGCACAAGGTAAATGCTTCACTCATTTTTCAACATCACTTTTATCAATCCCCTCTTTCGGAACCGACCTTCCTAACCTTTCACTGCCAACTCCACCAAATTAGCCTTGACCCTGACATCTAGGACTTCCCAAGTCTCACTCATAACTAGACTTCTCAAGTTGCCTTGTCACCTAGACTTCCCAAGTCTCACTTTAACCTTTATCCCAGTCAACTACCTTGACTAAATATTCAGACTTAATCCGACCAACTTCCCCACCAAACCACTTATGCCCGTAGTATTACCCACCATTGTCCAGACCTTTCCAAGACCTCTAGGACAACTTTTCAACCTGTTTATATTAACTAGTAACTACACCCCAGACTCTCACTCTTCCTCCCAATATACCAATCATATAGAATCCAACTAACGACCATTGACACCTTCAATGACAACAACAAAGTTACATCTAAATCCCCTTTATTACATCACATAACCCGGACCCTCCAAGGATCCTACATCCACCCTAAGTATTCCAAAGACTACCCCGGTCTACACCAAGACCCACCTTTCGCTTATTAACCATAATAATTCCTGATCGCCATTAGTACACTTAATGACAACAATTTGTGAACTTATAACCTCTTTACATAGTCCGGACCCACCCGGATCCCCCTAACACATCTAGGTGTTAACATGGCAAATTCGGTCTACACCAAGACCAACTAATAATCAACATAATAACCCGGTCTACACCAAGACCAACTAATAACCAACATAATAATTCGGTCTACACCAAGACCAAACTAATAACCAACATAGTAACCCAGTCTACACCAAGACCAACTAATAACCAATATAATAACCCGGTCTACACCAAGACCAAACTAATAACCAACATAATAACCCAGCCTACACCAAGGCCAAAGTAATAACCAACATAATAACCCGGTCTGCACCAAGACCAACTAATAACATAATATAATAACCTGGCCTACACCAAGACCAACAATAACATATTATAACAACCCGGCCTACACCAAGACCAAACTCACAATATAATATAATAACCTGGCCTACACCAAGACCAAACTCACAATATAATAACCCATCCTCTCAAGGACCAAAAATGCAATAACATAATTCATAAACACAACCTGGTTCACTCAGAGAACCATTAATAAAGATGCAATAGTATAATAAAATAAACCCACACCAGGCGTGGTACCCGAGCCAACCGTTAGTGTTATCCCATACCAGGCATGGTACCCGAACCAACCGTTAGTATTCCCATACCAGGCATGGTACCCGAGCCAATCATTAGTATTCCCGTACCAGGCGTGGTACCCAAGCCAACCGAATGTCAAACCAATCCATAGTCACAAATAATGAACAATCAACTTATAAACCAACAAGCAAATTACACAGTTTAATTCACAAGACTGTTAAACAAGACCTTTAGACATTACTAAATCATTCCCTAAGCAATGAAAATATCAGACAGTTACTGAGACCAAAGTACACAAACATACAGTTCATACAGGAAGCAATAACCATCACCTACCCAATTTTGGGTACACTATGAACCGTTATATTCCATCCGGAGACTAACCCCGAATCACCCCTTTAAACATTCCATTAGATACTTTTATTCCTGACCCTCTTCCTAGGACCGAGATATAACATGGGAAAACTTCCCCTAGCCTTAGAAACACAGTCATTATGATATTTTAATAATACCAAATCATTTTTCGGAACTTTCTTTCCTTGCACATTAGTTACTTACTAACTCTTTTCGGTTCCCCGAACCTTCCTGACATTCTAGTTCCCAGATTTATTTGCAAAATCACAACACACTATCTCGATTCTACCATTCCAACTAATCCATCAAATCATTTAATTTCTCCAGACTCCGTGCCCGAAGGCCTAACCATAGAATCTCCCTTTCGTTCTACACAATAATAAGAAAATGAAAGTGGTTAATCTACTCTTTGGAAGAAACCTAGCCTACCTGGATGCCGAGCAGCTGTTCCATGCCCTTTCTGGAACCGTGAAGGCGTTCCCTGTCGATTCTATAGGCCTGAAACCATGGTTTTCGCATCCCTTTAGCCGGAATCCCTCCTCTCCATGGCTCCTAAGCTTTGGAGCAGCCTAGGAGGGTTTTTGGAGCAACCCTCATTTGTTGTTGACTAAAGAAGGGAGAATGGGATTATAAAACCCATTTATGGGCTTTCTGGTTTCGTCGTTCCTCTATAGCGGACTGCCAACTGCTACAACGGTACCTCTATAGCGACCTAAATCCCGCTACAACGGAGTTAATTTTTAGTACGGACAGTCTTCAGTAAAACAGTCATAACTTTTTACTCGGGAAACAGATTAACGAACGGTCGGTGGCGTTGGAAAGAAAACTCAGAGATATTTGATTTGGTGGTTATTAGGACCCCCAACTCATTATATTCTAGGATAAATGTACGTTTAAAGTTGACCCTAGTTTGAATTTATCTGGGAACTAAATCGGTCAAGAAGCTTTCAACTTAACTTTGTGTTAGAAGTATTTTATGACCTTAGTTCATACCAAATGTACTCTCATACTAAAGAATTAATCCTAACTCTTATTACGAATGAGAGGCACCTGCCTTGATCACAAATATTTTCAGTAATGACAGAATAGGTCGTTACACCCACACACTTCTTGAGCATGGACACATGGAACACGGGATGAACCGATGTCAAACTCGCGGGTAACTCTAACTCATAAGAAACATTCCCAATCTTCCTCAAAATCTGATAAGGGCTAATATAATGAGGACTGAGCTTACCCTTTTGCCCAAACCTCATAACTCCCTTCATAGGAGAGACTTTTAGGAACACCCAATCACTAATATCAAATTTTAACTCTCTACTTCTAACATCGGCATAGGACTTTTGGTTGCTTTGGGCAGTCTTTAGCCTCTCTCGAATAATCTTAACTTTCTCCATCGCTTAGTGCACAAGGTCTGGCCCCAACAACTTAACTTTGCCCACCTCATACCATCCAATGGGAGACCTACATCTCCAACCATCAAGAGCCTCGAATGGTGCCATTTGGATACTTGAGTGATAACTATTGTTGTAGGCGAATTCAATGAGAGGCAAGTGGTCCACCCAACTAACTTTAAAATCAATGACGCACACTCTCAACATGTCTTCCAAGGTCTGAATAGTGTGCTCTGCTTGCCCATCCGTTTGGGGATGGAATGGAAAGCAGTACTAAAGTTCACCTGCGTACCCAAACCTTTCTGAAAGGCTCTCCAGAACTGAGAAGTTAATTGAGTACCTCTGTCAGATATAATGGACATTGGTGCACCATGTAATCTAACAATGTCCTGAATATATAACTTCGCATAATCTTCTCCCAAATAGATCATTCTCATTGGTAGAAAATGAGCAGACTTGGTCATTCTATCCACAATGACCCAAATGGAATCATATTGTTTACGTGGCCGCGGGAGACCAGTGATAAAATTCATGTTTATCATCTCCCATTTCCACATCAGAATGGCTATGTCTTGGGACGTACCACCAGGCCTTAGGTGCTCAACCTTAACTTGCTGACAGGTGGTACACTTAGCAAAAAAATCAGCCATCTCTCTCTTCATATTATTCCACCAGTACAACTCTTTCAAATCATGGTACATCTTAGTAGAGCCAGGGTGAACAGTATACCTGGAAGTATGAGACTCGTCCAAGATCCTCTCGCGCAAGCCATCCACATTTGGCACACATACTCTCCCTTGATACCGCAAGATGCCATCTCCTCCTATTTTAAATGCCATAATATTTGTTTCCCTACATCTTTCTTAATTTGCACGAGTATGGGATTATTTGCTTGCTTTTCCTTCACCTCGGCACCCAAGGATGACTTAGCTATCTCGTGCACCATGATTCTACCATCCTCAGAGTCTAACAGCCGAACTCCTAAGTTGGCAAGCTTATGAATATCTTTCACCAACCCCCTATTTTCCTCTTCCATATGAGAAAGGCTCTCCATAGACAACCCGCTAAGAGCATCAGCAACTACGTTAGCCTTACCTGGGTGATAGTGCAAGCTCATGTCGTAGTCCTTCAGCAATTCGAGCCACCTCCTTTTCCTGAGGTTCAGGTCTTTCTAGGTGCAAACATACTGCAAACTTTTGTGATCAGTAAAGATGTCCACATTCACTCCATACAAATAATGATGCCAAATCTTAAGCGCAAAAACCACCGCTGCTAATTCAAGATCATGAGTTGGGTAATTTTTTTCGTGCACCTTCAGTTGTCTGGAGGCATATGCCACAACCTTTTCATGTTGTATAAGTACACACCCAAGTCCCATTCGGGATGCATCACAATAAACCACGAACCCTTCAACTCCCTCGGGTAGAGTCAAGACAGGAGCAGAAGTCAAAGGATTCTTCAATTTCTCAAAGCTGCTTTCCCAAACATCGGACCATAAGAACTTAACCTTCTTCTATGTTAGCTTTGTCGATGGGGCAGCTATAGAGGAAAAATTCTCCACAAACCTCCTATAATATCCTGCCAAACCCAAGAAGCTTCTAATGTCCGTCAGAGTCGTGGGTCTGGGTCATTTCTTCACTGCCTCAATCTTTTGAGGATCCACTTTAATTCCTTCACTAGACACAATATGGCCGAGGAAAGCCACCGAGGTTAGCCAGAATTCGCACTTAGAAAACTTGGCATAAAATTCCTGTTCCTTAAGAGTCTGTAGCATAATTCGGAGGTAATTGGCATGCTCCTCCTCACTCCGAGAGTAAACCAGGATGTCATCAATAAACACAATTACAAACATATCTAGAAACTGCTTAAACACCCTGTTCATAAGATCCATGAAGGTTGCAGGAGAGTTATTCAGACCAAAGGACATAACCAAAAACTCAAAATGGCCATACCGGGTTTGGAAAGTAGTCTTGGGAATATCAGCCTCCCTAACCTTCAGCTGATAGTAACCCAAACGGAGATCTATTTTGGATAAACACTTCACACCTTGAAGCTGGTCAAAGAGGTCATCAATTCTAGGAAGATAATACTTGTTTTTCACTGTGACTTTTTTGAGTTGGCGATAATCAATACACGTACGAAGAGACCTATATTTCTTACACACGAAGAGAATGGGAGCACCCCAGGGAGAGACACTAGAATGGATGAAACCTTTATCAAGGAGGTCTTTTAATTGGTCCTTTAACTCTTTCAACTCCGCAGGGACAATTCTATAAGGTGGAATGGAAATGGTTCTAGTGTCTGGTAGAAGGTCTATGCCAAATTCTATCTATCTATTAGGAGGAATTCAGGGAAGGTCTTCAGGGAATACTTTGGGAAATTCATTAACTATGGGCATGAACTGGAGTGGGGGACTTTCAACATTAGAATCCCTGGCCCGAACCAAATGGTACAAACAGCCCTTGGATATCATCTTTCAGGCTATAAAATTGTCACGCTCTGAACCTACACCCTAGACGTAACACGGGACCTGAGACCATAAGTGATCCCAAGATAACCCTTCTTGCTGGCATAATTCATGAGAAACTAAATATAAATAGATAAACTGAAGAGTATTATGTGGAAGCTAAAACATATGATGAGCTCTTAAAGAGCACTATAATAAACTGAAGTTTTAAAAATGCAAAATACAACTCATTTGAAAAATGATACAACTGACTAACTAACGGTCTATGAAGCCTCTACTAACACTGAACTATAGTTAGTTGGGACATGACCCTCAACTACCTTTAATCAATGTATAACACCTAAAATAACCGCTATAACTACTAACTGAGTGGAGTTCCCAAAAAGGAGAACTCGTTCCTTGTTGACTGGAAGCTGCGATCTATCTGAGCATGATTCTAGGAGCTAACACTAAAACCTGCATCATAAAAAGGATGCAACACTAAAAGGTATGTGATCAGTACTTTGAATGTACTGAGCATGTGAAATAATGCACTAACTTGAAAACATGAGAAAACATGTATATACTAGAACATAACTGAAAGCTGGACTAAGTATAGATATTTGAGAATGCATAAGTTAACGATGTAAAACATGGGCTCCTTTATTGAAGAGTATAAAATGTTTTTGAGTTGTAAACTATGAGATACATAGGCTATGAGATAATTAAGCATGCTAAAAATATTGATGAGCTATTTAAAAACTATAAGTTGAATCTGTAGTACTCAGGCCCAAACAATAATATGCACAAAATCTAAAATATAAGCATATTCTGAAAAATATAATTTAAAAGCTGTAAAACTGAACTGAGGGCCTAGTACACAACTACTGAGTCTAATTCTGTGGGAGAGTCTATTAACCGACATAAACCACGTGAGTTAAATGTGGAGTCCAATGTATACGCCCCATCGAGAGGACCCAATATACCTTGACAGGGTATAGAGCCATGACTGGCGTGATCACTAAATCTGATGCCCAACTGAGAGGCTAAATAATCTACGGTGGCACGTAGTTCTGGGACTTGAGGGTACGCTGAACCCTAGTCCAACTCGGTGCTAAATACTACTTCCAAACTGAATACTGATAGCTCATTTAAAATAAAAGTTCTGGAATGTTGTGTCAGAACATAATTAATCTGGATAATTTCTGAATGACTGTATAACTTGAATACTATTCATAAATCATGTGCACATATCTAGATATCATACTAATCATGAAACTTACTAAATTCGTAATCATTGATGGCTTATCTGAAAGTCTATATTTAAAAACATATTCTTGTAAAATATATTGAAGGTAAGCTGAAGCCTGCTAAATCATGAGAAGTTTTAAAGAAAATATGTATACTGGAAACTGGCAAATTTCATGCTTGAAACTGAATGCTAGTACTCTAAGTTAAATTCTGAAGAAAATCAATTCTCATGAGAGTACTACAATTTTAGGCTAAGTTCTTGATAGGAAAGCTAATTCATGCAGAAGATGTTGTAAATCCAGGCTAAGTCTGTTTCATCAAAAATCAGGGATTTAAGAAAATATCCGTAAAACTTCTTGAAATATCACTTAAACATATACAGAGAACATGTAGTATCATAAGGAATTCAGTTCTGTAAAGATATGCATAGTTGGGTAAAATCAAGTTGTAATTCACTTCTTCAAAAATTTAGGGTTTTGAAACCTAATTGCAAGAATTCATGTAGAAATCATTCTAACAAGAATAGTAGTCATGTAAGATCCTCAAGAGATCAAATTCGTAGTAGAACACTTGTTTAGGTAAGAACCCTAGAATCATAACTTGTAGAAATCATAATTAAAACTGAACTTTGGGCATGAGGGTAAAAGGAGATCCTCATTGAATACCCACATACCTGGTGGATGATAATCCTTGAAGAGAATTCTGAAGTTGAAGCTTTGGAGAAGAAGCCCTAGGTCTGAACTTTGGAGAAAAATGTTCTTTTCTTCTTGAAACTAATTTGAGAGGAAACTGACTTGATTTGAGGTTTTGACTTAATAAAAATAGCCTAGAGCTATTTTTAGTCGGGGCTAAAAGATGAATGAAAGGTCTAAAATGCCCCTAAGGAGTTAGATTAAAAACTGCTGAAAAAACTCATCGCTGGGTCCCACGAGCATGAACCATGACCCGTATAATGGATCACGGTTTGTGGAAAGAGTTCGTGGTTTCTGGGCGAAGTTTCTTGTCTCTGGATGATTTCCACGAGTTGGTTTCACGACCCGTGGATCATTCCACGATCCATGGAACCTCCTCATGGTTTTCAGACCACTTTTAAGCTTCTGGACTGTTTCCATGAGTTGGTTTCATGACCCATGGAAGCTTCCATGACTCGTGGAACCTCCTCGTGGTTTTCAGGTGAAAAAACTGATTTCCATGAGTTGTTTTCACGACTCGTGGAACCTTCTCGTGGTTGTTGTCTGTCATTTTGACAGACAAACACCCTTTAGTAGAATCTTAATAACTTTTTGCTCCAGACTCGGATTAATGTGCGGTCGGTGACATTGGAAAGAAGACTCAAAGACCTTTAATTTGGTAGGTACTAGACCACCTAACTCTTCATATTCTAGGATATATGATTGTTTGAATTCGATACTAGTTTAGTCTTACATGAAAACTTCTTTGGTTGGGATGCTTTCAACTTAACTTGCTTATAGGAGTTTCTTATGAACATGATCTGCACCCAAAACACTTCCCACACTAGGGAATTGATCATGACACCTATAGAAAGTGGTTTAATCTTAGCTTAAAATTTTTGGGGTGTTACAATATCTCCCCCATGGGATCATTCGTCCTCGAATGAAGACTAATTAAGCTGAGTTTGGAGGGAAATAGCTGCAATCCCTACCAACTGAGTACTAGAAATTTATATCTAACTGAGTTGAGTTCTATGGACATGAAAACATGTTGAAATGGAAGGATATCTGAGGGAACATGGTACTGAGACTGAAATACACATGAGTAAACAGAGAAGTTGGAGAGAAACTATTAACTCATGCTAAAACTGGGTGTTTCTCGAATAAAGACTAACTAGGCTGAGGTAGTAAGAAAGAGTTGCAATCCCACCAACGGAGTACTAAAATCAGGAGTAATGACATGGAAACTGATTTCTTACTGAAATATGAACTGAGATGGGTTCGTGAAACATGTATGTATACTGAGAGCATAGAAACACCGATAGGACATGAAACTAAATGTCCAACTGGATAGCTGGTCTAGATTGAGAGTAGGGACTTAGATGAAGCCCATAAAGAATGAACATATTCTTAAAAAATCACGATTTATTGGAAGAAGCATCAAACTGAGAGGAACAGCTATACGAGAAATCCATTCTCTTCTAAACTGAACTTACCAGCATGGACGGAGCTGAGCGTAAGTCCTTCTGGCCTTAGGAATAATTACTGGCAGGTCTGAACTGGTCTGATGTGAGGAGTCTACTATCTTTCCATCTGAAGCTACTGGACATAAGGTATGAGCATCATGGGCAGGGAGTAAGAACAAGACTATTCCCGCCTTAAACAATATGGTTGGCATCTTTTAAGCTTAGGAACACCTTTTTAAACTACACCAACTTCTCTGAATGCCACACTTTCTATTTGCAACTGAAATCCTCATCAACACACATATAGATTTTGAGGTCTGAGCCTAACTATCTTCTTTCAACAGGTTCAAGCCTATTTCGACAAAATCTCTTGCATCTAGAGTCATCTCCTAAGAATGGTATTTCTTCTTATTACGAGAAAAAATCAACTAACCTTGAGTTCTATCAATGGGTCACTAGTCGCACAAAGCAAAGGCCCACATGTATTTCATCACAACATTCAAGCCTATTACTATGATCATGTTAAGGCTTGTCTAGAGCTAGCACTATATGAGGCCTCTATCCTCTTCCCTAGCATAGCTAGAAACTACAACTACACGAATTTCTACAAAAAGGGACACCAAGAAGAGTAAAATCTAGTACTTTCCATCTAGGATACTACTTAGCTTCTTCCACTAACACACCTAGTGGGATCTATCCACTCAAGGTGAGGTATTAGAGGTCAAGTACAAAGGTTTGAGTGTCCCACATACTAGACATCTGGAGCATGGTTGGAGTAAGGAATCATAAGCCTGAACTATTCGGGAAATCTGGTCTGAGCATATACATGAAGTAGCATGATTTCATTAGCCATCAAGGCATATCCTGAGGACTGAACTGAGTACATAAAACTGAGCATACTATCAAACATGAGTTTAAATATTTATTCAAGCCTTATGGCATAATGCTCGAATTCATAGTCATGGAGTAAGACTGGAATCGCTACCTGGGGAAATTTCTGTTTGTTCTAGGAGCTGAGTATGGACATGAATCTGTAGGGAGCGCATAGACTTATACATGAGTATGACATAAATACGTCTGCGTATAGTGTCATCTTGACTGAAGTTCTAGGAAACCTGCTGGAATAAGAATGGATCGATATCCCATCATAGTCCTTTCTAAAATCCTATACTAGTTAAGTCACAAGACTCTACTCGGTTCTTCATTCCATCATCTCCCCCTTAGCTTGAAAGTCACCTCTCTAAGTCTATAGATTTCTCTCCTGAACTAGGCTATAACCGAAGATGCTAAACCCTTTTTAGGTCTCCTTCGGAGGCATCTCTTAACTTCCTCTTTACCTTTAAGGCTATCACTAGAGGATTCATACTCTCACTGGCACACCTAACCACTTCTTCTAACACTTTAGCAATCTGACCTTTAATTATCTATCTACTAACATCACATCTCTAAGTTCACATCCACCAAAATCAACTGAATTTAGACCACACTAAAGGACTCAAAATTGTCTATCTATAATCTCTTAAATTCATGCCATAATACTAATCTGGATACACATATACCTTTCTACCATTCAAGGATATTCTTCACCTAGTTCAAATATGCTCTAAGTCATCTTAACCAACCATTTTTCCTCTCATAGCCACTATACTTCTGAATTTGTACATCTAGTTCTAGGGTCATTCTGCTACTTATGGCCCATAACATCTCAATTCACACTAAATATTGTGTGACTATACTACCCAAGCACTTACACAACTATACCTTTTTGGCTAAGGTGTCATTCGTAGTAAAGTTTCTGGAAGAGGGTCTGAGGGCACATTCTACTGTAGGCTCAACTGCACGAGTGAAAAAGGATAAATGCTTTTGAATTAGTAGACTTATGCACTAGTAGGATCCTCTCAAGCCCTTGTGCAGTCTATTAACTTTCTGATGGCTTTATCTGAGAGAATCTCACTGACAGGAATCTAAACTTTACTATTCTAACAACCTCGAAGATGAGGCATGACTAGAGGAACTGGATTAATGCACGAATCTGCATAAGTATATGAAGGAACAACTCTACTGCATGATCTGGAGTATGAAAGAAGGGAAACATTTCTAAATGCCTTGTAGCCTCCTGATTATAAGTGTGGTGCACAACACACCCATAAGCAAGACTCTACTAGACACGGCTTCATAGACACCCTAGGGTACTTGAACTCTGTGCTCTGATACCAAGTTTGTCACACCCCGAGCCTACACCCTAAATGTAACACGGGACCTGAGACCACAAGTGATCCTAAGATAACCCTTCTTGCTGGCTTAATTCATGAGCAACTAAATATAAATAGATAAATTGAAGAGTATTATGCGAAATTTGAAACATATGGTGAGCTCTTAAAGAGCACTATGATAAACTGAAGTTTTATAAACCAAAATAAAACTCATTTGAAAAATGATACAACTAACTGACTGACTGTCTATGAAGCCTCTACTAACACTGAACTACAGTTAGCCGGGACATGACCCTCAACTACTTTTAATCAATGTATAACAACTAAGATAACCACTATAACTACTAACTGACGGGAGTTCCTGGAAATGAGAACTCGTTCCTTGCTGACTGGAAGTTGCGATCTATCTGAGCATGATTCTGGGAGCTAGCACTAAAACCTATATCATAAAAAGTATTGATGTGCCGCCATTCTACGTCATATTTGACTCCTTTAAACTAAGAATAATCGTGAGTTCTCAAGCAACCGTCATCGTTTTTGATGTTTTTATGTTAATATTTATAGGGAATGGAGCTAGAGATAGAAACGGAAGAAAATATGATCAAAGAACCCCTCTGGATAAGAGTGACGACCACCATGACGGCCCGCCACTCATGTGACGGTCCATCAGGTGTGCCGTCAAGTGAGGCAGCACCACTGCCTAGTGGCGACGACCACCATGACGGCCCGTCACGCATGTGACGGTCCGTCAGGTGTTCCGTCAAGTGAGGCAGCACCACTGCCTAGTGGCGACGACAACCATGATGGCTCGTCACGCATGTGATGGCCCGTCAGGGTGGGCCGTCAACGCGACACAGATTCCGAATGTTTTATTTTTGGATTTTATTTCCTACACTACTATAAATACCCTGTGTTAGGGTTATTTTATTATTCATTACCCAATAGTTCTAGGATATTTTTGAGCGAGAACTTGAGAGGAAAACACAACAAAATTCGTTGTTCTTCGTCTTCTTGATCATTCTTGGGATTTTAGTTTCTTGTTCTTGGATAATTGAAGCTTGTGTTCATATATCGTAAGAATCTCTTCTTTCTATTTTGAATATGATTTTCTTCTCTTCTCCTAATAGCATGAGTAACTAACTTCCCACAACTAGGGTTGTGGGAGCCATGGCGAAAGTAGCAATATAGATTCTGGGTAGCGTAGGGTTCAATTTATATGTTGTCACGTTGTTAATCATTCATTATTAACGTTTTCTAGTGGTTGCAAATATTAGAACATGCCTAGGTTTAATTTTCTTTAGTAAAGAGATTAAAACCAGGAAATTTGATTAACTACGAGGATTCGAGACTACCAACTCTCGTCTTATGATTAATGCTGTAACTAGATTAATCTACTTGATGTTTAGGATTGAAATAAGAAACTTCACCTTTTCAAGTTCGAGAGAATTGAACAGGAAATTCGTCTATTTGGTTGAGAAATGTTTAGATGATACCATTAATTCAATCGCATCGTGACATGCATATAGAAAGAACCCGGTTAAGCTTTGAGTCGACATTGTTACGACGCCATGGTGAACACTTCCCTAATTCACTCTCATATTGATTATTCATCGTACATTATTATTTGTTTTGATCAAATATTGTTCACACAAACCCCCCAATTTTACCGGAAACTATTGACTACTAGTCAGCTAATTCACTAACGATTTAATTTGCACCTTATTCCCTGTGGGATCGACCCCAACCTCTGTTGGGTTCTATATTTGACGACGACCACTTACATTTCGTAATTGGAGTCGTAATTTGGGCGTATCAAATTTTGGCGCCGTTGCCGGGGAATACGGTTGTTTATTAAGTCCGGTGTGTTTATTTGACTCTTAGTCATATTTCCTGCTTTTATTTTTATTTGTTATTTTTGTTTGTTACAGGGAACAGTGTTGTGCATGCCAAATACCCAATGCTCGGGTGAACCAATATTACCCTACGACCCCGAGCTCGTAAGAACGCTAAGGCAAACCATGAATGTACAACAGCTAGAGGCAGCAAGGGTCGCTGCAGAACAGCAGGCTCAACAGGATCAACATCACTTGAATGATGGAGATGTCGACTTAGATGGAGTTGGTGCTACGGGCGCCATTGTTCTTCCTCCGCTAGCTCCCGGGGCCAAGTTTAACATTACTAGCACAATGATCCAGCTATTGAATTTGAGAGGAGTGTTCCGTGGTGTTGCTGGTGATGATCCAAACCAGCACCTGATGAATTTTGTGGGTATCTGCAAGTCGTTCAAATTGCCTGGAGTAAGTCAGACAGCGATCAGGCTCAGGTTGTTTCCGTTGTCTCTGTCTGATGAGGCAGCATTATGGTTGACAGAGCTGACCCCCGACTCTATCACAACCTGGGGAGAGTTGAGAGGAGCTTTCCTAGAAAGGTTCTTTCCTCCCTCTAGGATGATACAGTTGAGGGATGAAATTAGCAACTTCAGACAACAACCTCATGAGGCGTTACATGAGACTTGGTTGCGGTTCAAGAAAAAGCTGAAACAATGCCCAAACCATCAGTTGACCGAGGATGTTTTGATGCAGACATTCTACAGGGCACTGAATTCGGCGACCAAGCCGACATTGGATAATGCAGCAGGTGGAGCATTTATGGGTCTCACTTTTATCGAGGCCACAACTATTTTGGACAGGCTCACCAAAACCAACAGGGCCTGGCATACACGTGATACAGAGGTAGCAGCTAGCACTTATGCAGTTGGTATGTCAGCAGAGCAGCGCAGGAAGGAGGAAGAGCGGGACCAAGATATGGCCCATCTGAAGACGCAAATGGACCTACTGACAAAGCATTTGTTGTCAGGAGGTATTGAGAAAGTGAAAGTTGTGGGTTCCCAAGGTAGAGCAACAGAGTTTGAACCTGATGAGGAGGCAAATTATTTGGGTGGTTTCCAGGCCAATGGTCAGGGAAACCAAGGTCGGAACTATCAGAGGGACAACTACTATGAAAAAGCTGGCTACAGAGACCGCGATCAGGGGAACTGGAAGAATAAAACTGATGGAGGTGGGTTGTATGTACCACCTGGTAATAGGGAAAGAGCTAGCACCGAGACAGGTACTTCCAAACTAGAGAACATGATGGCTAAGATGCTGCTGAAGGTGGAATCTACTGACTCCGGGGTGAAGGAGATGAGGACTGAATTATCAACATTGAGTCAGTTAGTGGATTAACATTCCACCTCGATCAAGCAATTAGAGCAGCAAGTGAGTCAAATCTCGGCGTCTCTAAATCAACGGAGGACAGGTACCTTGCCAAGTGACACCATTCAAAACCCGAGAAAGGACGGGAGCTGTATGGCGATCACTACGAGAAGCGGTAAAACATTATCGGAATCACATCCGGTAATTCAGACTCAAGGTGATGTTGCGGATGACAATGTGGTAGAGGATGCTACTCAAAGGCTCACGAACAAAAGCAAGGAAGTTGAAAGGCTTCCAACTATGATGCCTCGACCACCACCCCCTTTCCCACAACGGTTAAAGAAGAAAGCGGAAGATAGCAAGTTCCTGAACTTCATGACCATGCTAAAGCAGATATCAGTAAACATCCCTCTGGTGGACGCTCTTGAACAAATGCCCGGATATGCCAAGTTCATGAAGGACTTGATTACCAAGAAGAGGTCAGTGAGCTTTGAACCAGAAGATAACCTCCACCACTGCAGTGCTATTTCTTCAAGATCGTTAGTGGAAAGGAAGGAAGATCCAGGTGCTTTTACTATTCCCTGTACTATTGGGAAATTCAACTTTGAAAAAGCCTTATGTGATCTTGGTGCTAGCATCAACTTGATGCCGCTAGCAATCTATAAACAATTGGGTTTGGGAGCGCCCAAACCAACTATCATGAGGGTGCTAATGGCTGACCGTTCAGTAAAGCAACCGGTGGGAATATTGTCTGATGTGCTGGTAAAGGTTGGTAAGTTTATATTCCCGGCTGACTTTGTGATCTTGGATTGCGAAGTGGACTTTGAAGTCCCCATAATCTTGGGACGACCATTGTTAGCCACTGCAAGAGTGTTAGTCAACATGGAAAGAAATGAACTAACATTCAGATTAAACAATGAATTGGTGAAGTTTGATGCGTGTAAGTTGATGAAGCAACCAAGAGACATGAGGGTGGTCGCGGTTATAAATGTTGTTGATGAAGCCCCTACGGATGCGCATATTGAGGAGAAGGGTTGTGTCGAGACTCTAGCTGCTATGAGAACGATGTTGCGACCGCAAGAAGAGAAACCTGTAGGGCCAGGCAGTGAGAACAAATCAAGGAAAAGAAAACGCCACAAGAGAACCAGCAAAGAAAAAGAGTTAGAAAGAGTAAAGAAGTTGTCTCGACTAGCTGAGGAGCCGATAGAAGAGAAAGTTGGAGCTCAACAGGATGATGTTGCGGGCACCTCTTCCATCGATTTTTCCTGCTTTGGAGACCCTGGCGGTCTCCAGCATCATGCCAGACTCTGAGTCCTATGGACTTCACAGGTATTCCTTTCTCTCACAGTTTTAGCTTTCACATGTATGCATCGGGGACAATGCATGAGTCTAAGTTGAGGGTGTTGGGATACCTGTGAGTCGTTCACCACCGAGGGTTTTTGTTGCCGTGTTTCTTTTCCCTCCGGTGTGCTATCTAGTAGAACCGGCATATTTAGGTTGTCATTTTAAATTTTGTTTGTGTTGTTTTTTGGTGTCTATAGCAAGCATGGCTGTTTGAGAAGTTGAACTAAAAGGAGCCCCCTCTGAAATTGTTGATTTTGTACTTATGTTTGAAATGATTGACTGTTCTGGATCCTTGAATGTCATTGAATGAATGTGATTGTAGTAGTTATGCTTAAGCCGAGCTGATGTTTTGATAGTTTGTACTGGTATGGTTTCTTGGTGCCAAGTGTGTGTGAGCTTATTGTTATAAATTCTTACTCTGTGCATGCATCTAGAACTTGCTCGGTCTATTTTGTTAAGCTTGAAGAAGGGTTGCTTAGGAAAGGATCACAGGCCCTTTTTGTGTGCAAGTCCACTTAGCCTATAAGACCGTCCAAATGCAAAGAATCCCTTTGATCCCTGTTTAAGCCATTAATTGACCCTATTCTTTCGATAACCTGTCATCGTTTCTTTTTAACTTTGAATCCCTATCTTGGCCCTGGTCCTTCCTTGGACATCGTGCACCTCAACTCAGGCAATCAGCCTAAGTTGAGGGTGGCTACTATAGAGGTAAATGATAAGAAAAATAGGATGGATAAGATTGGTTGTGAATAGAATGAAAATTTCGGGTGTGTGTCTAAGAAAAGAAAGAAAAAGAAACAAAAAAGAGATGAAAAAGAATGAAAAAGAGATGAAAAAGAACGAAAAAGAGATAAAAAGAATTGTCAATATAAAGAGGCCGCACCTGTAGCTAGAAAGAAGGGAATGAAAAGGTGAATAAGGATGGACAGAGTAAAGTTAAGTGGAAATAGTAGGTCGGTGATTCCAAGGAGGGCTTTGTCACTAACCCCTAAATGTATCCTTCTTGCACCCGAAGCCTCGTTACAAGCCAAACAAGTCCTGTAGTGATCCTGAGTGGCTTTCTGAAAAATTGAAATAGAATAGCAAGGGCAAGCTTATGGCATCGCATGTGCATTGTTTGAAATCGTTTGTGAGCGTGAGCGCCTTACCTAGTCTCAAATCTTGTGTGTGGGACTTCTTTGTGGTGAGGGCACCAAGATCTCTGTATTATCTATTGACTGTTGGGATAGCTGTTGTGTGTGTATGTAGAATATTCTATCATATCGGAATGACATCTTTGGATCCTTGCAAGTTAGCGTTTCATACATTTGTGTGCTACTGGGGTGCTTGATTTAAATTGAAAGTTGTTGAATGGCCATGAGTTGCTAGGGACACGAGTTTGTTTTCTTAGTTGAGTCGTCTTTTTGTTTTTTTGTTGTCATGTTGCTTGAGGACAAGCGAACGTTTTAAGTTGAGGGTGTTGATGTGCCGCCATTCTACGGCACATTTGACTCCTTTAAACTAAGAATAATCGTGAGTTCACAAGCAACCGTCGTCGTTTTTGATGTTTTTATGTTATATTTGCAGGGAATGGAGCTAGAGATAGAAACGGAAGCAAATATGATCAAAGAACCCCTCTGGATAAGAGTGACGGCCACCATGACAGCCCGCCACTCATGTTACGGTCTGTCAGGTGTGCCGTCAAGTGAGGCAGCACCACTGCCTAGTGGCGACGGCCACCATGACGGCCCGTCACGCATGTGACGGTCCGTCAGGTGTGCCGTCAAGTGAGGCAGCACCACTGCCTAGTGGCGACGGCCACCATGACGGCCCGTCACGCATGTGACGGTCCGTCAGGGTGGGCCGTCAACGCGATGCGGATTCCGAACGTTTTATTTTTGGACTTTATTTCCTGCACTACTATAAATACCCTGTGTTAGGGTTATTTTATTATTCATTACCCAATAGTTCTAGGATATTTTTGAGCGAGAATTTGAGAGGAAAACACGACACAATTCGTTGTTCTTTGTCTTCTTGATCATTCTTGGGATTTTAGTTTCTTGTTCTTGGATAATTGAAGCTTGTGTTCATATATCGTAAGAATCTCTTCTTTCTATTTTGAATATGATTTTCTTCTCTTCTCCTAATAGCATGAGTAACTAACTTCCCACAACTAGGGTTGTGGGAGCCATGGCGAAAGTAGCAATATAGATTCCAGGTAGCGTAGGGTTCAATTTATATGTTGTCACGTTGTTAATCATTCATTATTAACGTTTTCTAGTGGTTGCAAATATTAGAACATGCCTAGGTTTAATTTCTTGAGTAAAGAGATTAAAACCGGAAAATTTGATTAACTAAGAGGATTCGAGACTACCAACTCTCGTCTTATGATTAATGCTGTAACTAGATTAATCTACTTGATGTTTAGGATTGAAGTAAGAAACTTCACCTTTTCAAGTTCGAGAGAATTGAAAAGGAAATTCGTCTATTTGGTTGAGAAACGTTTAGATGATACCATTAATTCAATCGCATCGTGACATGCATATAGAAAGAACCCGGTTAAGCTTTGAGTCGACATTGTTACGATGCCATGGTGAACACTTCCCTAGTTCACTCTCATATTGATTATTCATCGTACATTATTATTTGTTTTGATCAAATATTGTTCACACAAACTCCCCAATTTTATCGGAAACTATTGACTACTAGTCAGCTAATTCACTAACGATTTAATTTGCACCTTATTCCCTGTGGGATCGACCCCAACCTCTGTTGGGTTCTATATTTGACGACGACCGCTTACGCTTCGTAATTGGAGTCGTAATTTGGGCGTATCAAGTATGCAGCACAAAAAGGTATGCGATCAGTACTTTGAATGTACTGAGCATTGACATAATGCACTAACTTGAAAATATGAGAAAACATGTATATACTAGAACATAACTGAAAGCTGGACTAAGTATAGATATTTGAGAATGCATAAGTTAACGCTGTAAAACATTGGATCCTTTACTGAAGAGTATAAAATGTTTCTGAGTTTGTAAGCTATGAGATACATAGGCTATGAGATAATTAAGCATGCTGAAAATATTGACGAGCTGTTTAAAAACTATAAGTTAAATCTGTAGTACTCAGGCCCAAACATAATATGCACAAGATTTAAAATATAAGGATATTCTGAAAAATGTAATTTAAAAGTTGTAAAACTAAACTGAGGGCCTAGTACACAACTGCTGAGTCTAATTCTATGGGAGAGTCTATTAACTGACATAAACCACGTGAGTTAAACATGGAGTCCTATGTATACGCCCCATCGAGAGGACTCAATATACCTTGCCAGGGTATAGAGACATGACTGGCGTGATCACTAAATCTGATGCCCAACTGAGGGACTAAATAACCTACGATGGCACATAGTTCTGGGACTTGAGGGTACGCTGAACCCTAGTCCAACTCGGTGCTAAATACTACTTCCAAACTGAATACTGATAGCTCATTTAAAACTAAAGTTTTGGAATGTTGTGTCAAAACCTAATTAATATGGATGATTTCTGAATGACTGTATAACTTGAAAACTATTCATAAATCCTGTGGACATATCTAGATATCATACTAATCATGATACTTACTAAATTCGTAATCATTGATGGCATATCTGAAAGTCTATATTTAAAAACATATTCTTGTAAAATATGCTGAAGGTAAGCTGAAGCATGCTAAATCATGAGAAAGTTTTAAAGAAAATATGTAGACTGGAAACTGGCTAATTTCATGCTTGAAACTGAATGCTAGTACTCTAGGTTAAATTCTGAAGAAAATCAATTCTCATGAGAGTACTAAAATTTTAGGCTAAGTTCTTGATAGGAAAGCTAATTCATGCAGAAGATGTTGTAAATCCAGGCTAAGTCCGTTTCATCAAAATTCAAGGGATTTAAGAAAATATCCATAAAACTTCTTGCAATATCACTTAAACATATACAAAGAATATGTAGTATCATGAGGAATCCAGTTCTGTAAATATATGCATAGTTGGGTAAAATCAAGCTGTAATTCACTTCTTCAAAAATCTTGGGTTTTGAAAGTAATTGCAAGAATTCATGTAGAAATCGTTCTAACAAGAATAGTAGTCATGTAAGATCCTCAAGAGATCAAATTCGTAGTAGAATACTTGTTTGAGTAAGAACCCTAGAATCATAACTTGCAGAAATCATAATTGAAAACTGAACTTTGGGCATGAGGGTAAAATGAGATCCTCATTGAATATCCACCAGGATGATAATCCTTGAAGAGAAATCTGAAATTGAAGCTTTGGAGAAGAAGCCCTAGGTCTAAACTTTGGAGAAAAGCGTTCTTTTCTTCTTGAAACTAATTTGAGAGGAAACTGACTTGATTTGAGGTTTTGACTTAATAAAAATTAGCCTAGAGCTATTTATAGTCGGGGCTAGAAGAAGAATGAAAGGTCTGAAATGTCCCTAAGGAGTTACATTAAAAACTGCTGAAAAAACTTGTTGCTAGGTCCCACGAGCATGAACCATGACCCGTAGAATGGATCACGGTTCGTGGAAAGGGTTCGTGGTTTCTGGGCAAAGTTTCTGATCTCTGGAATGATTTCCACGAGTTGATTTCACGACCCCTGGAACCTCCTCGTGGTTTTCAGGCCACTTTTAAGCTTCTGGACTATTTCCACGAGTTGGTTTCATAACCCGTAGAAACTTCCATGATCTGTGTAACCTCCTCGTGGTTTTCAGGTGAAAAAATTGATTTCCACGAGTTGTTTTCACGACCCGTGGAACCTTCTCGTGGTTGTTGTCTGTCATTTTGACAGACAGACACCCTTTAGTAAAACATTGATAACTTTTTTCTCTGGACTTAGATTAATATGCGGTCAGTGGCGTTGGAAAGAAGACTCAAAGACCTTTAATTTAGTGGGTATTAGGATACCTAACTCTTCATATTCTAGGAGATATGATTATTTGAATTATACCCTAGTTTAATCTTACATTAAAACTTCTTTGGTTGGGGTGCTTTCAACTTAACTTGCTTATAGGAGTTTCTTATGAACATGATCCGCACCCAAAACACTTCCCACACTAGGGAATTAATCATGACACCTATGGAAAGTGGTTTAGTCTTAGCTTAAAATTTTTGGGGTGTTACAAAAATAGGAGATAAACTCTCCCTTAGGCGCTACGGGACTACTCTCCCATTCAAGGACTGATTTGTTAGGAAAGCAAAATTTTACCTTTCTAGTCCTACAGTCCATGTTATCATAGAAAGAGTGAAGCCAATCCATCCCCAGAATTATATGAAACTCTACCATATCCAATTCTACCAAATGCACCACAGTATCCCTAAGTAGGATAGTAACAATACAATTCTTATAGACCTTTCTAGCAACAATGGAATCACCAACAGGGGTGGAAACTAAGAAGGGTTCAGGAATATTTTCGGGGGGAAATCAAAATTTACAGCCACAAAATAAGTCACATAAGATAAGGTGGATCCAGGATCAAGTAATACATAAACATCATGGGAGAAAAGTCGTAACATACCCGTGACAACATCAGACGAAGCCTCATATTCCTGGTGAGTAGATAGCCCATAGAGATGGTTTCGACCCCACCTGTACCAGAAGTAGCTCCTTTAGCAGCTGGGGCTGATGAAGTAGGGGTTGAAGCCTTGTTGCCCCCAAAAGTTCTCCTAGCCTGAGGACACTCCTTGTGGATATGTCCAGGATGTCCACAACCATAACACACGCCCTTAACCATTAAGCACTGACCATGGTGAACTTTGCCACAAGTGGCGCAAGGAGCATAAGATTGAGCTGACTGGGCCACACTTCCCTGAGATTGAGTACCTTGCATCTTCGAACCATGGCTAGGATGGAATCACTGATCTCCTAAAGGTTTAGGAGAAGGTGCACTAGCTGATGATGGAGCATATCCCCAAGACCTCTTTCTGAATCGACGCCTGTCCTCCTTACCAGTATGATGACGGTCTGCCTCCTGGTCTACTGGCCTTGTCCTCTTATTTTGGCATTCTACTGCCTTGGCCTGCTTTTTCTTCTCTTCCTCAACTTGTTGTATATACACCACTAATATGGACAGATCCATATCCTTATTCAACATAGCCACTTTGCATGACAACACCAAGTCATCAGCGATACCATTTGTAATCTTCCTCATCCAAGCCCTCATATCGGATACCATTTCCGGAGCATAACAAGACAGTTGGTTAAACTTCAGAGCATACTCCTTAACTGTCATATTATCCTCCTTCAGATTCAGAAACTCCTCAGCCTTGGCTTTCCTCAACTCCTGCGGAAAGTAGTGGTCAAGGAAAGCTTCAGAAAAATCTTCCCAAATGGCAGGCTCGGCTTTTCACCCCTTATTTATTCCCACTCATCATACCATTGATAGGCCACCCTTTTTAGCTGATAGGCTGCCAACTCTACCCCCTCAGTGTCACTAACATGCATGACCCTGAATATCTTCTCCATTTTGTCCACAAAATCCTGAGGATCCTTTTTGACATTGGACCCTGTGAAAGCTGGTGGGTTTAGTCACATGAACTGACCCACTCTAGTAGCATCTGAAGATCCAGTGTTAGTACCAATACCACTTGAATGAAAATACTGAGAGGACACAATCTGAGCAAGCATCTGCATAGTCTGCCTGAATTCAGCATTTGTAACATCGCCTTGTGCAGACTGAACCCGTGTAGTACCAGTTCTGGGAGCTCGAGTAGGGACAATAACAGGATTAGTAGCATGAGTAGTAGCAAGAGCAGTAGCAAGAGTGACTGGTGGAGTTCCAGTAGGGGCAACGATGTCAACAGTGTGGACTCCATAAAGGGTCTGCATCCCATGGATATGGTGAATTTCTTCAGCAGCTGTCCCTGCAGGGATTGGGGTTCCAAATGTAGTCCCTGATTCGGTAGTCCTTCTTGGAGGCATGATCTTGAACGCGGGAAATTCAAGAGTTAGAAGAATTTTCTTAGAATTAGGATCTTTAGCACGAAGAAGAACATGAAGAAAGGGATACATTCCTAAATGCCTCGTAGCCTCTCCTTTATAAATGTGGCGTGCTTCACACCCATAAAATAGACTCTACTCGACACGGCTTTATGGACACCCTAGGACCATGACCGTGCTCTAATACCAAGTTTATCACAACCCGAGACTAGGCCCCAGACGTAAAGGGCCTCCCAAACCAATGAAGGGCTGAGAAGACCCCTTAGCATTCATAACAAACACATTCAATAATAAAGAGTTGCGGAAAAAGGACACAATACTAAAATGTCTGGTTCAATTTAAATAAGCCAAAACCAAACCTTAAGGGATCCAATCATAAATAATCTACGAAGTCTCTATTTAATAATATAAAGAAATTATCCATACTGGGACAAGACCCCGGAAATACCATAAAGCAAAATACTATAACTATCTATCATAGAAGTGACCTTCCGAAATATGGAGGCTCACCAAAAGCTGGATGTGTCTGCTCGAGTCTAGCACTGAGTAGTGCCACGGAAAGGTGCCTCGGAACCTAAATTATAAAATGATGTAGCCGCCCAAAGATGGTCAGTAAGTGGAAAGTAGTGGTACACAAAACAACAAAATAGGTGCAATATACTTTAACTGTAAAGTTATCATTTAAATACTTCTAATACAATATACAGTAAAATATCCATAGTAGATTTCATAAGGAGGAAAAACAATACACTTTCTATCTGTTACTGTTGAACTAGATGGTATCACCGACTTTCATATATAATTCACCACGGGCTATGTGAGTTCGACCAATGCTCGGTCGGCTAAGCCCCAACCCATGTTTGTCGCATGAGTTGGGATATACTTTACATTAAGGCCAACATTTTTCATCCTCGTAGAGGGAATAATAAGGTCATCTAATTCAGGATCAATCCATCCCTGCGTCAGTAAACACAGGTTTCGGGTGTTGAGGCATTCAACTCACACCTTCTTGGATCACCATCTAATTCTCTTATAGCCCATATTATAACCATTTCAATATCTTTAAAAACATTATTCAAAAGCATAAAACTTTCATAGGGGAATAATTCATTATTGGCATTGTCATACCAAGACTTGCAAGCCATTTATTTCATCAATATTGGACCCATACGGTATGTCAACAATTTAATATGCCCATTTCATAAAATTCATAAATGAAAACCATACTTTCTGTCTCAATCCATTTCATTTGTAAAATCCCTTAGAATAGCAATATCGTTCGAAATCCATAAATTATGCGAAGACTTTTGGATATTACAAAGAACAATAAAAACCTTTGAATCCCCTTTTTTGAAAAAAAAAAACATTCATCATACAATCCTTAGTATTTTCACATAAAGTTTAGAGGATAATGATTTCAAGATTTTTCATCAAAACTAATAAAACCATGCTTGTAACCCTAGGTTCAAAATCATGATAGTATATACTCAAGGGCTTGTAAATCATCTCTTTAGAAAGTACTTTAATAAGGGGGTAGTTCTGCGTACCTTTTTGACGGAAAGAGCTTCGAAAAGTAATGGAGATTGACCCTTGAAGCTCTAACCCTAAGTGTTCTTGTTTCTTGGAACTTTGGGGAGGAGAGGAGAGAACTTATGTTGACAGTTGTGAAATTTGAGCGTATTAGGCTACCTTAACAGGTGAATACTAGAGACAATTGCGTAAAATTTGTGTCATGGAACTATTGAGTGCAAAGAATGTTCGGTCATTCATCTCGATAAGGCATGATGAGGTTGTTTGTCTCATTGACTCTATCAGATCATCTTCATCTTCTGGTGAGATAATAAATTATACGTAAAGGATCATTTGGTTCACAAGCTCCATGGCATGTAGATCAGCATTTGGGCAAGTACTAAAGGAGCAAGACATATTTATAAAACTAATTCGAGAAGTGATAAGCCTAGCATAAGGCTTTGAGGTGGCTGACATCTTTCCTTCATAAAAGTTTCTTCATTCTCAGAGTGGAGTGAAGAAAAAACTTCTAGGTGCCCATCGTAAGGTAGATTCATTTGTTGACGATGTCATTAATGAGCACAAGAAGAATCTTACAACTCACAAGAGTGATGATGCATTAGGAGGTGAAGACCTAGTTGATGTCCTACTATGACTTATGAAGGATAGAAGTCTTCAATTTCCCATCACCAACGAAAATATCAAAGTTATTATTCTTGTAAGTATTAGATATTATGATTGTTCTTACTTATTTAACCATATAGTACTTCCATATACATTTCCATATATAGCTAAAAAAATTAGTTGCCAAGAATTTCTAGTTAGGAATGCTAATCTTAATTTTGATGTGTAATAAAGAGATTTGTAAAAAGTCTGGCAGAAAAGTCGGTTAGTCAAAAAATTTAGATGAGGAATGACCATGTGCAATAGTAAGATTAATTATAAAAAAAAATAGCATGTGTGCTATTAAATTTAATAACTTGGCCATAAATTGCAGGACATGTTTGTTGTTGGAACAAAAACTTCATCAACAACAATCGTTTGGACTATGGTTGAAATGATGAAAAATTCAAGTATATTCGCCAAAGCTCAAGCAGAAGTGCGAGAAGCCTTTAGAGACAAAGTAACATGTGATAAAATTGATGTGGAGGAGATGAAATACTTAAAGTTAGTCGTTAATAAACTATGAGATTTCATGCACCAGTTCCACTTTTGGTCCCAATAGAATGTAGGGAAGAGACAGATATAAACGACTATACTATTTCTGTGAAAACCAAAGTCATGGTTAATATTTGGGAACTGGGAAGAGATCCAAAATATTGGGATGACACAGAAAGATTTAAGCCAGAGAGATTTGAGGAGTGCTCTGTGGACTTTATTGGTAATAATTTTGAATATCTTCCCTTTGGCGGTGGATGGAGGATGTGCCCCGGGATATCATTTATTTTAGCTAATGTTTATTGGCCGTTGGCTCAATTGCTTTATCACTTTGATTGGAAGCTCCCTACTGGAATGGAGCCAAGAGACTTGGACTTGACTGAATTGACTGCAGTAACTGCCACCAGAAAAAGTGGCATTTACTTGATTTCCACTCCTTATCAACCTTAATGGCATCAACTTTTTAAAGTTCCTTTTATTATAGTGAGGTCTATGAAATGAAAGAGCGTTATCTATTTTAAGTTTATTGTAGTCTTTTGAAATTATCAAGTGTTAAGTTTCTTACTTTAATGATATTATATGACACAGTTCGAGTATTATATTTTCCACAATTAAAAGTATTATATTCGCTTGTTCTTTTTATTTGTCATAAATATTTTTTTCCATCAACGCGGTATTATAGCATGTCAAACAACGGTCCATTATCGTTTCAGTGTCCTTGTCTTACAGAAGAAAATTATGAGAAATAGTGTCCACATATGAAAGTCATTCTTGTCTGTCAAGAAGTGTGAAAAATTGTAGACAAAGGGTAAATCAAATCTCAAAATGAGGAAACTCCGCCTCAAAATTTTTTTTAAAAAATGTTGAAAAATACAAGGAAAAAAGAACAACAATCCCTCACTCTTATCCATCATTACTGGGATGAAGCCATATTTGAGAAGGTGGTGATGCAACCACCTCAAAGAAATCTTGGGAGATTTTACAAAATTCTCTCCAAGGAGTTGACAAAGTGAAGAAGGCAAAACTTCAAATTGGCACGGCTACTTTTGAAGTTTTATAAGTAAAAGAATTCGAATCCATTTTGGATCATCGTTCAATAGTGATGTATGTTGTGAATCAATTAAAAAGGTCTAGAGAGGAACTAGATGATGTATGTGTGGTATAAAAGATCCTTCTGTCTTTAACACTTAAATTTGATTATGTGGTGTGTGCTATTGAAGAGTCTAAATATTTATTTAGACTAAATAATGGTGGATCAATTGGGGTACAATTCTTTACAAAGTCCACAAAAAAAAAGATCACATGGAGACAAGAAGAGCCACAAGAGCCACTACTAAAAAAAACAGCAAAACCCACCACAGAAAACCCACCACAAATTTGTGGTCGGTAATTACCGACCGAAAGTGGTGGGTTTTTGTGGTTTTTTTTTTAAACTACAAAACCGACCAAATGTGGTTGGTTTTCTTAAAATAAAAAAATGGGAAAATGATTTTCCGACCATAAATGGTCGGAATATTTTTCGGCAAAAAATTTATTGAAAAAACCGACCTCATTTGGTCGGTTTTTTGAAAAGAAAGAGTAAAAAATATATAATATATATTATTTTAAAATTCATAATATAAATATAAATATAATTTTATTATATAATATGTAATAAATATTATTATTATTATTAACAAAACCGTTCACAAGTGGACGATTTTAATAATATATAATTTTATTATTAAAAATACCATCCACCTTTGGATGGTTTTATCTCCATTAAAAAATAATTTTTTTAATTAGAAAAAACCGGTAACTTTTGATCGGTTTGTTCTTATTTATTTTGATAAAACCCACCAGTTTAGGTCGGTTTTGGTAAAAATATATATATCTAAAATTATTTTTTATATATATTATTATTTATTAACATAACAATAATATTAAATACGTTGTATTACGTACATATATAATTTTTGAGTAATTTAATTAATCAAGTCCTATATATTAATGGTTCATCGTCTTGAGTATATGTCTCGTCTAGTAATGTACGTATTCAAAAGCTAATTAACCGATCGATAATGGTACAAGTAGTATGGAATAATACGTTGTATTACGTACATATATATGAGGTAATATATATACGATCGTTGAGAAATGTAATTAACCAAGTCCTATATGTAATTAACCACCACTCTAGCTCGATGTATGTACGTATATATTAAGTATTGATCAAAATTATACCGATTGATAATTTATATCCAAGTAGTATGAAATACGTACGTTGTATTACGTACATATGAATTAATATACAATCATCGAGAAATATAATTAACCAATAGTCCTATATATATATATATATTATAATATAATGGTCCATCGTCTTGAATATATACATATGTCTCGTCTAGTGATGTACGTATATATATATATAGTAAGTATTCAAAAGCTAATTAACCGATCGATAATCCATATCCAAGAACGTAGTATGAAATACGTTGTATATTACGTACGTATGAATTAATATACGATCATTGAGAAAATATAATATAATTAACCAAGTTATCCTATATATTATAATAATCTGTCGTCTTGAATATATGTCTCGTCTAGTGATGTACGTATATATATATACATATATATATAGTACATATATTCAAAAGCTAATTAACTAATCGATAATTCATCCAAGCAGTGGAATATTATTGTATTACGTACTCACGATGTAATATACGATCGTTGAGTAATGTAAATATATAACCAATAGTCCTATATAGTACTAGTAATGATCTGTCGTCTTGAATATATATGTTTTTGTGTAGCGATATTGTACGTATATATATAGTACATTTTCAAAAGCTAATTAACCGATTGATAATCCATTCAAGTATATATGGAATGCGTTGCATTACGTACACATATGAGGTAATATACGATCATTGAGTAATATAATTAATCAAGTCCGTCCTATATATTAATAGTCCATCATCTTGAATATATGTGTCTCATCTTTAGTGATGTACGTATATATATAGTACATATTCAAAATTAAAGCTAATTAACTAATCGATAATCCATCCAAGTAGTGGAATACATTGTATAGTAACATACTCGTTGAGTAATGTAACGAACCAATAATGTATCCAAGTTTATGAAATACGTTGACGATTAAATAATTTTTATTAATTTTTTTTTGAAAAAAACCGACCTCAAGTGGTCGATTTTATCAAAAAATACTTTTTTAAAAATTTATTTTTTAGTAAAACTGACCACAGTTGATCGATTTTTTTAATTTTTTTTTTAATTTCATTTTATTAAAACCGACCAACTGTGGTCGGTTTTGTAATTTTTTTTTTAATTTCATTTTACTAAAAACCCTCACCCTCACCCTCACACATCACACACCCTCACATCTCTCTCTCTCTCTCCCCGACACCCTCACACCACAAAAGCCCTCCGCTGCCCCTCCCTCCGGCGTCCCTCCCTCCGGTGCCCCTCCCTCCGTCCCCTTCTCTCTCCGTCCCTGCCGCGTCTGCTGCTGCGTCGCCTGCCGCTGCGTCGCCTGTCGCCGTCGCTGTTGCTGCTCCGGTGGGAGGTTCATCAAGGTAAATCATTTTAATTTACTTGTTAATTAATTATAGTTATTAAATTAGGGTTTTATCATTGTTAATTTTAGTTACTAAATTAAGATTTATCATTTAACTAGGACTTATCATTGTTAATTTTAGTTAATAAATTAGGATTTATCATTTAATTAGGATTTATTATTGTTAACTAGTTTGTTGGATATGGTGGATGTGAACTAGTGAATTTGAATAGTGAAGTAGTGAATTGAAAATGTGAACTAGTGACTTAGAATAGTCAAGTAGTTACTTAAAATAGTAAAATATAATGACTTGAAATTATGAACTAATTACTTAAAATAGTGAAGTATAGTGAGTTCAAATTGTGAAGTAGTGACTTGTAATAAATTGGAATAGGGAACTTAGTTTTTAATTTAGTTTGTTTAATTATTAGCATGATAATGTGTTTGTTTAGCATAAGTGCCAACACTAGTTGATCCTATTGATGACAAAATTGATTTTCTTGCAAGATCAATTTATATCCACCTAGTGTTGATACTTAGTCTTTAATTTGGTTATAATATGGTTGATTAGCATAAGTGTCAACACTAGTTGATCCTATTGATGACAAAATTGATTTTCTTGCAAGATCAATTTGTGTCCATCTAGTGTTGACACTTAGTCTTTAATTTGGTTATAATGTGGTTCATTAGTATAAGTGTCAAGACTAGTTGATCCTATTGATGACAAAATTGATTTTCTTGCAAGATCAGTTTGTGTCCATTTAGTGTTGACACTTAGTACTAATTAGCATCCTTGGGTTGAGTTTTATTAGCTTGGCACCCTAGACCTTGTCTGTTTTATGGTTGTAGTATTCATTTTAGTTGGTAGTATTACCCTTGTGGCCATGTGTGGCCTTGATTATGCTTCTGGACCATAAACAATGGGTTATTTGGGAATGTCCGTGAGTCCCGGACATCGATATCTCGATTATAGAGCTGGTTATGTAAGTTGTAGAGCATTTGGAGCCTGTGTAGGGCCGATATGTTTATTTGTGAGCCGTTGGGCTGCTGATTGTGTTTGGCACATCATTATCATGCATATAAACTGAAATTATGAACCAGTGACTTAAAATTGTGAAATTTAGTAAGTTGAAATTGTGAACTAATGACTTAAAATTGTGAAGTTTAGTAAGTTGAAATTTTGAACTAGTGACTTAAAATTGTGAAGTGTAGTAAGTTGAAATTGTGAACTAGTGACTTAAAATAAGTAAAGTGTAGTTAGTTGTTAGTTGAAATTTTGAACTAGTGACTTAAAATAGTGAAGTGTATTAAGTTAAAATTTTGAACTAGTGACTAAAATAAGTAAAGTGTAGTTAGTTATTAGTTGAAATTGTGAACTAGTGACTTAAAATTGTGAAGTTTAGTAAGTTGAAATTTTGAACTAGTGACTTAAAATAAGTAAAGTGTAGTTAGTTGTTAGTTGAGATTTTGAACAAGTGACTTATAATTGTGAAGTTTAGTAAGTTGAAATTTTGAACTAGGGACTTAAAATTGTGAAGTGTAGTTAGTTGTTAGTTGAAATTTTGAACAAGTGACTTAAAATAGTGAAGTTTAGTAAGTTGAAATTTTGAACTAGTGACTTAAAATAAGCAAAGTGTAGTAAGTTGAAATTGTGAACTATTGACTTAAAATAAGTAAAGTGTAGTAAGTTAAAATTGTGAACTAGTGACTTAAAATAAGTGAAGTGTAGTTAGTTGTTAGTTGAAATTGTGAACTAGTGACTTAAAATTGTGAAGTTTAGTAAGTTGAAATTTTGAACTAGTGACTTAAAATAAGTAAAGTGTAGTTAGTTGTTAGTTGAAATTGTGAACTAGTGACTTAAAATTGTGAAGTTTAGTAAGTTGAAATTTTGAACTAGTGACTTAAAATAATTAAAGTGTAGTTAGTTGTTAGTTGTTAGTTGAAATTTTGAACAAGTGACTTAAAATTGTGAAGTTTAGTAAGCTGAAATTTTGAACTAGGGACTTAAAATTGTGAAGTGTAGTAAGTTGAAATTGTGAACTAGTGACTTAAAATAAGTAAAGTGTAGTAAGTTGAAATTGTGAACTAGTGACTTAAAATAAGTAAAGTGTAGTTAGTTGTTAGTTGAAATTTTGAACAAGTTACTTGAAATTGTGAAGTTTAGTAAGTTGAAATTTTGAATTAGGGACTTAAAATTGTGAAGTGTAGTAAGTTGAAATTGTTAACTAGTGACTTAAATTAAGTAAAGTGTAGTAAGTTGAAATTGTGAACTAGTGACTTAAAATTAGTAAAGTGTAGTAAGTTGAAATTGTGAACTAATGACTTAAAATAAGTAAAGTGTAGTTAGGTTTTAGTTGTTAGTTGTTGGTTGAAAGTTTGAACAAGTGACTTAAAATTGTGAAATTTAGTAAGTTGAAATTTTGAACTAGGGACTTAAAATTGTGAAGTGTAGTAAGTTGAAATTGTGAACTAGGGACTTAAAATAAGTAAAATGTAGTAAGTTGAAATTATGAACTAGTGGCTTAAAATAAGTAAAGTGTAGTTAGTTGTTAGTTGAAATTTTGAACAAGTGACTTAAAATTGTGAAGTTTATTAAGTTAAAATTTTGAACTAGGGACTTAAAATTGTGAAGTGTAGTAAGTTAAAATTGTGAACTAGTGACTTAAAATTAGTAAAGTGTAGTAAGTTGAAATTGTGAACTAGTGACTTAAAATAAGTAAAGTGTAGTTAGTTGAAATTTTGAACAAGTGTCTTAAAATTGTGAAGTTTAGTAAGTTGAAATTTTGAACTAGGGACTTAAAATTGTGAAGTGTAGTAAGTTGAAAATGTGAACTAGTGACTTAAACTAAGTAAAGTATAGTAAGTTAAAATTGTGAACTAGTGACTTAAAATAAGTAAAGTGTGGTAAGTTGAAATTGTGAACTAGTGACTTAAAATAAGTAAAGTATAGTTAGTTGTTAGTTGAAATTTTGAACTAGTGACTTAAAATTGTGAAGTGTATAAAGTTAAAATTTTGAACTAGTGACTTAAAATAAGTAAAGTGTAGTTAGTTGTTAGTTGAAATTTTGAACTAGTGACTTAAAATAGTGAAGTGTATTAAGTTAAAATTTTGAACTAATGACTTAAAATAAGTAAAGTGTAGTTAGTTGTTAATTGAAATTTTGAACTAGTGACTTAAAATTGTGAAGTGTATTAAGTCAAAAATTTTAACTATTGACTTAAAATAAGTAAAGTGTAGTTAGTTGTTAGTTGAAATTGTGAACTAGTGACTTAAAATTGTGAAGTTTAGTAAGTTAAAATTTTGAACTATTGACTTAAAATAAGTAAAGTATAGTTAGTTGTTAGTTGAAATGTTGAACAAGTGACTTAAAATTGTGAAGTGTAGTAAGTTGAAATTTTAAACAAGTTACTTAAAATTGTGAAGTTTAGTAAGTTGAAATTGTGAACTAGTGACTTAATATTGCCCTTGCTTGTGTAGATGGAACCTGATCATAGTTGGATGTATGAACGATGTAATCCTGGTAGAATGGGTGTGAGGGAGGAATTTTCGGATGGTGTGACTCAATTTATAAACCATGCAAAGACACTTCCTTGCTTTTTAAATTGTGGAATGTTTTTGTGTCCTTGTGTTGATTGTGATTGTACGAGCTATGAAACAGAATTTGTTGTTATGAGTCATCTTTATAGAGTTGGGTTTACTCCAGAGTATACAGTTTGGACTAGTCATGGTGAAGTTTACAATAGGTTTAATAACTTTATTGTTGGTGAAAGTAGTTGGTATGCGGAACCTAATAATGTTCAAGATTATAGGATGTCAGAAATGGTTCAGGATGCTTTTGGAATGCATTCCAATCTTGATTTTGGGGAAAATGTAGAAGAAGCTCCTAATGAAGAAGCAAATAGTTTTTATGAACAATTGTATGATGCTAGTCGTCCTTTCTATGAGGGGAGTTCACATTCTCATTTGTCTATTGCAGTTAGATATTTAAGTATCAAATCTGATTGGAATGTTGCTGAAGGAGCAATGGACTCTATGGCAGACCTTGTTAGGGAATTAGTTGACCCCGATCTAGAGTTTCGTGATTCTTACTATAAGGCAAAGAGATTGGTGTCTAAGTTAGGACTCTCCTCGATCAGAATTGATTGTTGTGAAAATGGCTGCATGTTATACTTTAAGGAGGATGTCGATCTAAAGTTTTGTAAGTTCTATGAACACCCTCGTTATAAGAGTGGTACTAGTGGAAATAAAATTGTTATTAAGGCGATGCATTATTTACCTCTTATACCAAGGTTGAAGAGGTTGCATGCATCAAATAGCTCTACTCCCCATATAAGATGGCACCATAAAAATAGAAGACCACCTGGTGTAATGTGTCATCCATCTGATGGAGAGGCTTGGAAGAATTTTGATAGAAAGTATCCAGATTTTGGAGTTGAAACACGGAATATTAGGTTGGGTTTGTGTATGGATGGTTTCAACCCTTTTTTTGTTGGAGCTGCATCATATTCATGTTGGCATGTGTTTATTACACTGTATAATCTTCCACCTGAGATGTGTATGACCATTCCATATATATTTCTGAATTGTGTTGTTCCTGTCCCGCGTAATCCAAAAAGTCAGATTGATGTGTATAGTGTTGTGGTCTAAGGGAGTTCAAACCTGGGACATTTCACTTAAACAAAATTCTAATTTGTGTGCTTCTTTAATGTGGACTATTAATGATTTCCCTGCTTATGGAATGTTGTCTGAATAGATGACTGCTGGAAAGTTAGCTTGTCCCTACTGCATGGAAAACACGAAATCCTTCCGATTAAAACATGGTCGAAAAACTTCATGGTTTTATTGTCATCGTAGATTCTTGCCAGATAATCATGAGATTAGAAGAATGAAGTATGCATTTACAAAGAATAAAATAGAACGGGATGGTCCACCTCAAACATTAACTGGTCATGATATTTGGGAGAGGGTTAAATATTTGCCAAAGGTTACCGAGAAAAAATTGTACAAATTTCATGGATGTGGTGTTTCACATAATTGGACAAAGCAAAGCATATTCTGGGAATTACCATATTGGAAGGATAATCTACTTAGGCATAATCTTGATGTCATGCATATTGAAAAAAAATATTTTGATAACTTGTTCAACACTCTGATGGATGTGAATGACAAGACAAAGGATAATGTTAAGGCTAGACTTGACTTGCCAATTCACTGTAGATGGCCAGAGCTACATTTGCAAAAGTCTGCCAATAACAATGTCTTTAAGCCCAAGGCCAGTTATACATTCACATTGGAACAAAAGCGGAAAATATGTGAGTGGGTAGAAAGTTTGAAGATGCCAGATGGATATGCCTCCAATTTAGGGAAGAGGGTTGACATGGAGCATGGAATCTTACATGGGATGAAAAGTCATGTCTGTCACGTTTTCATGGAACAACTAATTCCAATCGCTTTTAGTGGATTTCCTGAAAAAAATATGGAAACTGATGACAGAGATTAGTTTGTTCTTCAAAGAACTGTGTTTTAGCACTTTGAGAGTAGAAAATCCGATTCTGATGGCCGAAAATATTGTTGTTATCACTAATAAGTTGGAGAAGATTCTTCCACCTGGATTCTTTGATGTGATGGAACATCTTCCCATTCACCTTGTCGATGAAGCCCTATTGGGAGGTCCAGTTCAAACTAGGTGGATGTATCCTTTTGAACGGTAAGCAATGATAATAGACTAACTAACGTCTAACTATTTTTTATAAATTACATGGCTAACATTTAATTTTGCAGAACCATTGGCAAAAGTAAAGGAGGTGTTAAGAACAAAAATAGGGTGGAAGGCTCTATAGTTGAAGCATACCTTGCTAGAGAAACAACCCACTTTTGTTCTTACTACTTTGATGATCAAGTGTCATGTTTGAGAAACAGACCAAATCGGCATCAAGACACTCAGAATGACCCTGCTCTAGATCAATTATCAATATTCAATCAACTAGGTAAGAGTGAAAAAAAGCTTAAACATCGCTTGCTTACCGAAAAGGAGAAAAACGTTGCAGCGTTACATGTCTTACTGAATTTCCCGAAAGTTCAACCCTTTTTAGAGTAAGAAAATTAAATATTTACACAACATATTCAATTGTGATTATCTTAAGGAAACTAATGCCTCATTATGAATGAACAGTTATTTTGTGAGCGAATTTGTCCAAGATCAAGTGAATCCATCATATACATTATGGTATAGTAATTGGGTAAGTGCTATTATAATCACATAATAAAGGTCCATAGTCCCCATCGTGGCACCTATGCAAGGCTACACCACCCTCGAAGGTCATTATACACATATAGGTCAATTGTCTGTCATACCATCAGCTAGCAGCAGTAGGTCAGCTAGCACTACTGGATCAGTTGGGCTCTCCACTCTTCGTCTCCGAGACGAAAGCCCTACGCATGCGAGTACTCCTCCTACAGGCTACTCAGATGTACAGAGACCTCAACTAGGCAATAGAGACGATGCCCGAAGGGTCTTCATCGAGCCTGACAAAGAGAAGTATGATTTTATTAACTATATATAATAATTAACTTTCTATATGTCAAATTTTTTATGTTTTGATTTAACTTCTTAAATGTTTGATCTTGTATTGCAGGTACAATCCAGATAACAGAATTACAAAGATCATCTTCAAATGCATCTCCCAGCACTTCAAAGGTGTCTGGACGTGTTGGAGCATAAAAAACTTTATTAATTAACACACTTTACATTTAAAGATTGAATCTTATTAATGAATTTTTGTTGCAGAAATATTTTTGGTGGGCTCCCGAGAATGAACAACACATCTCTAATAATTTTTATCCCAGAGTCGCTAGTAGACTACATGGCTTGCTCTATTCTGCTCGGACTAAGCTTAAAAAGCCTAAATGGATAATACCACCTATTTGGAGTGGCTTATTAAATTACTGGCTAACTGATCCGACTTTTCTGAGGAGGAGCGAGCTTGGGAAGAAAGTCATGGCGTCTAAGAAGGGAGGTTGTTCACATACTGGTGGAGCTATCAGTCGGGTTGCTAGCCAGAGGAAACTTGTACGTATTTTTTCATAATTCAATAGTTATTTTTTCTTTGCTTTTTTTTAAAAGTTCTTACTTTTAGATATTGATGATTTTATTATATGCAGGAAAAAGAGTTGGGTAGGGCGCTAACTCAGGAGGAGTATTTTAAGCACTTCTACGTAGAAAAGAATACGAAGAACCCAA